>OOFJ01058269.1:0-28670 GCA_900323375.1 Benthosema glaciale
CTCCCTTCTGCTTCGACTCCTTTCTATACCAACAGTGCCCAGTTCACAACGGATACTCACAGCATTTGGTAAGAGTAAGATCTATCTATACACATTATGGCTCCTAGTTGACTATTTCCTTGCATTATCTTATTTTCATTTTTTGTTATAGGCATGGAGACGGCGGTGTGGTCACTGATTCATGTCAGTATAAGACTTGTGATACATCAGGTTTGGTGGCAACCCCGATGTTACACAGCGGGCAGTGCATCACTGAAGCTGAGCATGCGGAACAGCAGACGAGTGCAGTGACGTCGATTCTGGGCATAAGTAACCTACAAAGCTCCGGGCAGACGGAGGCTTCATCACTCCCTTCTGCTGCGACTCCTTTCTATACCAACAGTGCCCAGTTCACAACGAATACTCACAGCATTTGGTAAGAGTAAGATCTATCTATACACATTATGGCTCCTAGTTGAATATTTCCTTGCATTATCTTATTTTCATTTTTTTTTGTTATAGGCATGGAGACGGCGGTGTGGTCATTGATTCATTTCAGTATAAGACTTGTGATACATCAGGTTTGGTGGCAACCCCGATGTTACACCGCGGGCAGTGCATCACTGAAGCTGAGCATGCGGAACAGCAGAGTGCAGTAACGTCGATTCTGGACGGTCAAGATTCTGAAGACTCGAATGATAGTTCCTGTCAGCACTCGCCTGCTCAACTGCAGCAACATAACATACAGCAGCAACTCATTCACCCTATCGACCCAGATGATCACTCTGTTGCGAGAAAAGATGATATTCCGTCACTTTATAAATGTAACACTTGTAAGCAACCGTTTCAAAATACAATACTGTTAGATCAAGAATTTATGATTGATCTAAACAGAGCAATACAATGCAAGTGTCTATGCAATGTTTGCAAAATATGTTACAGTGCTAACAAGGGCTGTGCAAAACACAAAGTGGTATCTTACCGAGGTCTTGTTAATTCTACTGTGGTTTCTCTGCTGGACAACCTTGACGTGCAACACGATTTAACTGACATCACAGATCCAGCCGATACGGGCCCCTTGCATTATGATGCTCCAGCCGAACTTGTCGCTGAGACTATCGCAGCCATCACTGGTCCTGAAATGAACTTGCCTCAAGGTAATTTCAAACTGCATATTGTGGATTTTTAACGATTATATAGTGCATATAAATCTGCTTATGGATTTGTAATGATTGTGTGTGTTTTCTTTTACAGCTTACTGCAACATAATGAACATGAAAGACGGCAAGGCATTCGCATACTGGAAGAATCAATCGCTTCCAAAGACGTACGCTGAAAAATACGTCTGCATCTCACATGTCCCCGGGTTCTGGGATCATGTGATGGTGGGTCAACACAAACCGAAATCTACTACCGCTATGTTGGCAGAAGATAGGATCATGACCAAGCTGTTTGATGTACCCATGGAAGACAACATGTCGTTCCACTGGTGCTGCTTTGTGCTGAAGCAGGATATCTTTCTGTGTACATGGGTTCTTGTTAAACTGAAGAATGGTAAAGTGAAATGCACATGTCTTACAGAAACCAGAAAAGAAGTCAGAAACTCTGCCAACTTTAAGAACATGATGTTTTACCTGATGACATGGTTTAAAGTGCGGTATAACACAAACACCAGAGGCTTGAAGCTGATTCTTGACAATGTGGCATACAGTGAAGAAAATATGGTTGATGTGCTGGTAAAGTTTGTAAAAAGGTATGGTGTGAAACATGACTATAATGTTTCCATGAAGAGAACCCGGAAAAATTACACTTACACAGTCAACCGCAACCGTGCAAATGTGTTGGTAAATCTTTCTCCTCCTGCCGTCAGCACACCGGAACCCAGTGTGAATCTGTTAGAGGCCTATGAAAACCACCACGATACACACTTTTCAACGATGACAACCCTTCACACGAGCACAGATGTGTTTCACAGTCTTTTTAGGGATCAGGGATTACAAGTTGAAACATGAGTACCATATCTGGAATTAGGTGTTTGACACTCCTTTTCATAAATGTATTTTGTTACATTTCATATTTTTTTGTATAACTTCTCACGTTTATTTTGGATCTTACACAGTATTTGTATCGATCATTTCACGGGTTTGATGTCTATCTCAGTCTGAATTGTATACACAGGTTTATATACTATATTATGTTTTTATATACGGTTGTTTTACATAAAAGAGTTGTAACATCATTCAGGCAGCGAAACATGATGCAGTAAAAGGTGCTTTCTTTATTATTGAAGGTTACTAATGAATAACTACTTTCTATGTATACAACAAAATGAATTTTTACATTCCACTGTATTTCTCTGTAAATTGTTCATTTGGACTTAAAAGACTCCATGCCTAGGAGGGTTTGCGATCCATGCCTGTGATGTTTTTATGTGTGTCAAAGTTCTCATGAAAATAAAAGTTTCCACATACAATCTCAACAAATATTACCTTTGAAATAAAGAAATCTTTACACTGAAACCTTTCGGTTTTGTCAATTTTATTCAATCACCAGTTCATTTTTGTACAGCGTCAAACAGTATGTCATACCCAAAGCTGTTCCAGACGAGTTATGATGTTCAAGCTCTAGATCTTTGCGTTCATTCACAGTGGTACTTGCCCTTGCACACAAAACACATGGAACCACGCTACGTTATCATGATACTTGGCCGCCCCCGGAGCACAGTATACAATTTATATAATATCAAAGGGCTCTGCAAGTACAATGGCGCCTTTCTTTCATAGTGCTCGAACCCCACCAACAATAAGCATCAACCAATGCCTCAAATCCTGCCCATATGTTTAAATGTGTACACCATTTGCTAAAGCCATCTTTTGACAATGTTACAACAGATATGTTACAGCAATCATAGCTTTTTCATATGTCTTAGTGCCCCTTTCCGATTACCCCTTCGGCTTCTCCAAGTTTGCCCTGAACCAGCTCTGTCATGCCCTCCCATTCCTCCAAAAAAAAACGTGTACCCCAAAACCAGCGATATACCTGTACACCAAGACATGAGAAGTCCCACCGAAACCCAGAGTGCAACATCACTGGCAAATGCGGAAAGCCAGCCTAAGAATGGTGTAAACCTCTCCAGAGTGGCGTTGTCATATTTCTCACTAAACACTTTCAAGATGTTGGTTACGTTTGCTAGGTCTTCCTGTACGTCTAAAAGATTCACAGTTGTGTTTATGGCCTGCAAAACTTCCAGGTCTAGACCAGTCTCGCCCTTGAGCAGACTAGCAAAAGAAACAGGTCCGTCTGAAAAATGCGCTCTGGAGAAGAGCTTCAAAGGAGGCGAGACGATTTCTACTTCAGCGGACCCTTCCATCCATGTCACTCTGTTGTTTTGATAACATATGCCTCTGTGACACGGAGCGCACACTGTCTTGCACTCATTGAAGTCTTTATTGCACCGGATGAATCTTTCGTGTTTCTCAGGTTTATAACAGTAACGACCGTAGCACTTTGACGGCTCGTAGTATTCCCCCTTTATGAGCCAGACCGTGTAATCCGGCCAGCAGGCAATATTGTCTGTGCTCATTTTAGGCATGGGTATGATTTCGCGCACCACAGTCTTATCCACAATACCAGGCACAGCATGAACAATGAACAACTTTCGGTCTTTGTACAAAGCTGTGCCAACCGTAGGAAAATCTGAAAGACCAGGGTGTTCTTGCATGACATCCAGTCCGCTAGGACAGCTACCTGATTTTTTCGCAGCTACCTGCCTGAGGCAATTTTCCACACCTCTAGCCATAAACGTTGTGTGCATCGCAGCTTGCGTCAACTGATGTGTTATGCTCTGCATTTCACCGTACCACATCTGGTAGCTGGTCGTGACTGAGAACTTCTTATTGATGTCTCTTAATGCAATCCCGGTGTTTCTCAGCATAGCGTCTTTTAAGACAGCAAAGTTTTGATTGACCTTATCGTTATTCTTTTTGATATTCTGTTCCTGTTCGGACATCCTATTGTTCACCAGAGCTATGTTTTTATCTAGCTTGTTGCTAACTTCGACCAGTTTATTTGACACTTTCATATACGAATTTTTGAATGCGTCCATCTGGCTCTCCAGTTGATCTACCCTGTTTGATACGTGCCACGCTAAGCCAAGTCCTGCCACTCCACTAAAAATCGACAGAAATCTCCTTTTTCTACTCCCAACGATAGGCTCTGGTCTATCAAGCCACGGTAATGGGGCACTGTCCGGTATCTCATAAACTTTAGCCTTTTTTTCCTCTTGAGCAAGTTTCTCTAGTCCTTCTCTCATTAACTCGCCAGCTCGCCGGGCGTCGTTGATGATCTCGTGAGCCGAGTTGCACAGGCGTCCGTAGTCTTTCCTGCAGCTGCTATCGGTGCCACATATAGCCATAAGACAAGGCGGCAAAGCGCTCACGTCGTAGTTGATACACGTGACGTTGAGGTTGATGTAATCTACACCTGGAGTGAAGTTAGACAGGAAGAATAAAGCCTCTGCCGGTTTGACAATGACCCCGTGTTCTTCTTGAATTGTAGGCATGTCTATCACGTAGCCGTCGTCTACGAGGGCAAGGTTCATATTGTGGGTTGCCTCGCCTGTGTTATGCGCTATGCACACTTTGTTCACTGGCGGTACATACTCCACCACGCTAGTGGAATCCAAAATCCCAACCATGTAATGGTTGCTATCCGTTGTTGGAACAAGAGTGTTGATGTTCATAGCCACTTGGGGCGGACGACTCGAAATCTCGGCCCGTTTGCTAGGTTCACCGGGCGTACAGGATTCTAGCTTGTATATATCTCCGATGTAAATCTTGTCGTAACTGGTCCCGTACAATTCCCGATGTGGTTCTTTGAATATACCCAAAGCACCGTGCACGGCTATCAGTCCCGGGCAAATCACAGTGTAACCGAGACCTACATTGTATTTGGGATCCAAGCAATTTTTTGCTCCAGACGCGGGGTCTTTGTATTCGGATTCGGGTACGGTCACAGTGACGTCTTCCAAGATCTCGAAGACGTTCCCGTCAACCGGGCCGGTCGACCTCTTTTTCTTCGAGCCAGAGACGCTTTCAACTGTGGCTATCCCGGCTGTTATTTGCTGCCTCTTCCAATCTCTCAACCTGTGCACTGCAGACGTGATGCCTAATATGGCAGGTGTGTCGGATCTGACACCTCTTCTAAAGTCTGAATCCACAGGGGAAATGGCGAATTGATTGATACCAAAAGCTACGGCCAGCATTTCAGGAAACGTCTTCAAGGTCTCGAACGATGTTGTGCTTATAGCCACGGTCGCCATAGTGTCTCTGGCCCACACGGTCACACTGGACCCCGAACAACATTTTGTGGTCAAGTCCTCCTCGCATTTCAACATGGTGTTGGTCTCCATGTCTGCGAGGGACAGATCTGCTATGACAACGTGTTTCGAGCCTGTTTTTTCATCCAGTTGTGTGATTGTCATTCCTCCAGTCAACGAGAGTGTAAAGATTATCCTGTTAGCCCGGACTCCTCGTTTCAGCAAACTCCACAGGTACGAGACGACACCGGGGTCTTGCGGGTCCTGTGGATCTGCCCACGTGTTTTGACAATGATTCTTTGCCATGTTTATCAAACCAGCCGGAGTCAGAAATGCAACAAAATACTGGTCCAAGGCTTGGAAGTCTACTTTCTGTACATATGTAGTTGACTTTGGTAATCTGAGAAATAGACTGACAGTGTTGTCCTGCAATAGACCGGCCGCCAGCTGCTTGGCCGTGTCGGATAAGTTCACTCGATCCCAGTTGTTTTTTGTGCACTCGGTTGAGCCCCATTCAGACGCGTCTAACATAATTCCTGTAGCGTACGTGGCCACTTTCACAGTGCGCAAAGTTTGGGCAATTTGAGTTATGTCCTTCTGGGGGAAAACGCCGTTTGCATGTGCCATTGAGAGTAGACATTCGTCAAACGGTACTTTCATGATGACATGGCCGGAGTCTGCGACTATGTGAAACGTGTCCAGTTGCACCTGTAAAGACAGATGTTCTTGACTGTACTTCGGGTTGCCGACAGCTATCACCGTTGCGTCGCAGGACGACGGAGTCACAAAGTCTCGAATCTCTTTGGCGCTAGGCTTGCTCTCCTTCGGTGGCCCCAGTACAGCGGAATCCGACAATTCGCACATAGCTATGGGGGCAGACGCATACATGTCGGCGTTTGTCATACCCGCATATGTTTTGGTCCGTGAATTGCTGATGCACAGCCTGTTGCCTTCCGAGACGAAACAATGATCTCCGAGTTGAGAGTAACATTTTCCTATGGACTCTACGTCTCCTGCGCCGATGTATGAGAGAACACAGGCGTAAGGAGAGTTTCTCAATGTCAAAACATCGTCAGCGTCGGGCCAAGTTCTGTTTTCTACAGGAGCGTACAACGTTCTGCGAAGCACTTTGAATGCTGCACACTGGGGGTCTGTTCCGCATTCGGCAGAGGCTGGCTCGTGAAAATAGTAGTGCTTGCTGTGAGGCTGACCGTGTACAAAGATTGAAATGTTGTTTATAGGAGTGTCCGACACTATGCGATCCGAGCACTTGAAGCCTCCAGGTACCAGTAGACAAGAAGAATTATCAAGCCTATGGACGTAGGCGCCGAGCATCTGCTTTGTAGAGTTTGCAAAGTTTTTCTCTTCGTACAAGGGTCTCCAATATGCGTAAAGCTTACCTGGGCAATAATGGGTGCATAATTTGTCGCTTGCGTATTCGCCCGTGGTCATAGCGAATCCCCTTTTACTCTCACCTAAACACCATTCGCTGTCTGGGCATCGGCTTACATCTATCCAGACGTAAGGAGCGTAAGCGTACGGATCGGCCCGGTCAACGGGTAATCCTTTTACAATTGCAAAAAGACACAACAGATAGGTTACAGACTCCATTGTGTTGTTGGCGCATATCTTGACCTAGGTTTTTTTTCATTAAAAAAAAAGTTAAACCTCTGTTTATATAACAATTACATAGTTGTGTTGCAGACAAAACGCACAACGAGTGAGGGATTTAGATCAACCTCGTCTCTCATTGTCCTCCAAACAAAGGTCCTTCTTCCTCAGCGGGAGCCTTGTGTTTGAGTAAAGACTGACATGTAGCTGCTAAGGCGACGAATTGTTTCACATTGTCATTGTGAACTTTAGCCATTTCATGGTCCGCTACCAGAAATGTTATTCCTTTCTGAGTTTTGACACGGCTCATCACATGCATAGAGGCTCGATTAGCCAGACTGTAGGATCTCCCTATCAGCTCCACAGCCATGTTCTGCAAACCACCTGTGAGATTTTTTCTTATGGTCGAATGAGCAAGATGATTTCTGATCTGCTCTTCCGTGACATCCGTAATGTTACATTTCGATTCGAGGTAATGTTTAACCTCGGCAGGCTTCAGACTCTCGATTGAGTCTACAGTGTTTGTCGATAAAGCGCAAACAGCGCATGGACCGTCGTCGTAATCGATTCCTTCAATCGAAGGGTGTTCGCCTGCAACCATGGCCATGTGTAAAAGAGGATAACGTTTTTGTATAAAGCGCTCGCTGTCGCTCGTTTCAGCCACTTGCTGTACAGATTCTTCGGGTTCAGGGAAAAGATGAAAAATCGGATCCTCCGCTGTCCTCGGCTTAGGGCTTGGGCTGTCATTGCTCGCGTCCTGAGAAGGTTCCGAATTGCGCTTGCGAATTCTTTTGGTCTCAGGTTTACTAACTGAAGGCTCTTCTTCTTGGTTCATTTTCTTTTTTCTTAATTGCCTCAAAAGCGATGACAATGCTCGATATTTTTTTTTTCAAAGCACTGCAGCAGCCCAACCGTCGAGATGGAAGACCCAGGTCTACTTGGAACGGTGGAATGTGTACATGGCAGAATTAGCGGCGGACTGCTGGTGTCAGAGCAACGATCGCAAGTCGATGACTGCTCAGTACGTACTCAGGACGAGACGTTGATAGCTATGATAAACAGCAAGCATTGTAAATGGTGTAAAGGTAGCAATGCAGCCGGCGGGTCAGGGGGTTTGCACACTAGGCGGTATTTACGGTTGTTACTCGAAAAACTTGGAACTTCCAAGGCACTCAAAGTCATAGACTTTGTCATAGATTTACTCAACACTCAACCCGACACGGACGATTATTTGACTCCGACAGTGACTTACACCGAGCCTTTGTGTAAGGTCCTGAACGTGCAACACATATCGGGTTCCTGCATGAATGCTCTGATTGAGCTGGATCAAGACTTTGTGTGGGGCTATAATCTCATCTTCAATCCTTGAACAATGGCAGAGCCCGCAATCAATCTCCTGGACGACACGAACTGCGCAGGGCCTGTTTTTTCACGCAAAGACGGACGTCTTTACGTGAAAGTCTCTCAACAGGATGAGACTCGGCCAGTTTTAAATTCTGACACCCTTACTCTGATCGAGTACGCTGGATCGTCTGAGTATTCAGATATTCCGGTTCAAGTGGACGAAAATGTATTTGTTCCTATTTTTTGCAAAGAGTGCTACGGGACCAGGACTGTTGATTATGACAACGTGTTGCAAACATTGAGCTCGCAGCAAACACCCAGTTTCATTGTGGGAGTATGTTGTGTGTTTGGCACCGAACCCGATGAGAATTATTCCGAATCCGTTCTTCCGTTCTTTGTATCTAACAAATACGCGTACTCAGGCGCGTGTCATCCTCAACCAGGGCCGTGTCTGTTTCTCCACAAGCCCAAAGAGAGAATTGGTCGTGTCCGCTGCTACTGGCACGTGCACAGCAAATCTACGGATAAAACATTCCTCTACTGCTGTGTAGAATGCGCTCAGACAGAATACGCCGCTCACATCATTTCGCTCAGTTCGTCTTTCATCAGTATAGGATTCAGCTTGGGCACTACGTCCAAAGACCAAGGAGACGCTCCTATCACACAGGAGTGCAGTTTAGTTTCTGTACCTGTCAGACCTGGTTGTTACTGCACATTAGTTGCGCCGGGTCAGCTTTCTGAAATGATGACCAGGGTAGGATTCTGTGTGAATAAGCATCAGGAACTTGAAGCTGGGTTGCAGCTGGAACACATCACCGACGGAACCGATGTTGAACTGCGTAAAGTCATCGTGGACACGCTCCGTGATTTAAAAAAACGTGTGCTTGTACAAACCCAAGAACTGATGGCGCTGAAAGACGTATTCCGTGCAACAGAAATCCACAACAGCTTATTAACCCAAAGACTTAAAAATCCCAGTGATCCAGATCTGTTGCTCACACTGAGAGGAGCAAAAGATTTCACCGCACGCACGGGTATCCCGAACAAACTATGTGCAGGAGTTGACGACCCGAGGGGTAAAATTGATACTAGCAAGATCGCATCGGATCTCTGCTGTGAATCTGCTGGCAACGAGAAGCTCTCTGTTGTAGGCGCCAACGCAGGCATAAGCAACAACACATCACTCGTACAGTCTTACTCAAACATGGACGGACAAACGCCGGTTCAGACTCCAAACTCTAACAACCCTTTGGAGACATTAGCGACAATGTTGCAACAGATAACGACACCTCCTCAGCAGCCGGCTACGGCTCAGTCTTCACAGCAGCTAAATGCTGCACTGTACGGACTTTTACATTTAGCGCCTCTGTTTTTGAACACACAAAGAGGTGCATCGCAACAGTTGCTGACGCCCGATGGTGCGCACCATCAGTTCCAAAGTGACCGGTTCGGTGTGCAACCGAGAAGCGCAGGTTATCACGGGCATGGGAGCAGCGACGGAAAGCGCGAGAGCTCTATGTACGAGTCTTTGACTCCCGAGCAGAAAAGGTTGATTGCGATAGAATACAACAAGCAGGAATCGGAGAAATTGACAGCTCAGCAGAAAGATCATGAAAGACTTATGGATACAGTCAAAGACGGTGTGAGATCGGTGCTGAAAGAAATCGGCACTCCAGTTGCCCCTGACCCCGAAGATGGGCTGCAAACCATTGCAAAAGAAACACCGTATAAGCGATCAAAGAAGTCTGCAGAGCCAGACTCTGAGGCCCCCGATGATCAAACCCTCCCCGGCATCATGGCTGAACTGAAAGAACTAAAACAGCTATACGCAAATGGTCAACATCGACCGACCGCGGTCGGTGAGCCTGCCGTCGCTGAAAATGCCACCGCTGACTCAATGGTTCGACCGTGTTCTTCAGCAGCAGAGCCGGTCACTCCGCCGAAAAAGGCGAATCTTGTGCAGAAGGCAGGCATTGTGCAGCCCGTGGCCGTGGAAACACAGGCTCGGTCTGTGGCCCATTTCATTTCTGCTGTTGTGTCAAAGTCTGCTAAATGATCATGTTTGTTGTGTATGTACGAAGAAGAATAAAACGCTGTAACATACTTTCTCTGTGGTGTTTTCTTATATTTACTGTAGACCTCGTGCACTCATCTAACCACCGGTAACAATGGCAAAATGCAAAGCTCTATGCGAAGTACTGGGCACCGAACCCGTGCAGGTTTGCACAGTTCACTATATTAGTCGTAGCAGTAGTAGCGCTGCCGACGACGATCGCGACAGCATACTGTGGCAAGGTATGTCTCCCAGAGGGGACTGGAACAACTCAGCTTTAGCTCCTGTTACGTTACAACGTATCCCTTGTCCCTTAGTTGCTCAAGATAGAGCTTTGCCTATAGGAACCCTCTGCGTGCGCATGTTACCTGTTTCTTGTCAGAAAGAAGACTTCAATTTTTTGGTCAATTTGTACAACACATACATAGCAAAGGGATCAGAGTACCTGGCAAACGCCTATGTGAGTTATTATGCAAGAAACAACCAGTTGTGTATACCTGCAATGGATATAGAAATGTTTGTATCTACGTGGAACAACATGCAGGCTAGATTTCGCGATGTGATGCTGACAGCTCCTGTTTCTGCAACGCTACAGGGCAACAGACACAGGGATAAGCTACAGCTATGTTCACACATTTCAGACCTTGCCTTGTCTCGTATACCAATCGATTGCGAGCACCTGTGGTACGTGCTGCATGCACTGGTGAGTAAACCGTCTGCAGTGCAAAGAGTACTGCAGGTGGTCGGATGCGTGAGCAGCTCAGGTGGCTCCATGTACAAGACGGGTACCGTGGAGAACGTCCGGATATCTGGGCGATTGAGGGATGCGGCTGCGAGATTGTACCTCGTTGCCTACAGCGCAAAGCAATTGCCTCGGGAGAACGCGCTGCACCCGGACACTGGGGTGACTCTCGGTCTGATCTGGGTCACTGATGAAGATTCGCTGTACGATCATCTGAGAAGCAGAGGTGATTGTTACTATTTACTACTGGGAACTGAGTACGGAGCAAAGTTTGAATGCCTCAGGTTTTGCAAGTGGCACTTTTACAACTACGGGGTATTCAACAAGATGACAACTGTAGCCCAACACGTTGTGGAATCTCACAATCCACGGTCTAACTGGCTGGCGGGTAACACGGCCGAGTCGGCCAAGTACCTAGAATCTCTACATTGAACGAGGAGGCTGCAGTTTGTGCTCTCTCTCTCTCTCGGTGTCCCGAGAACACATACCATACACATTAGAAAATAAACGCCAACTACCACTCCTAACATAAACTGTATATTGTCAACTACAGTATATGGACCTCGTGGCGCAACGGGTAGCGCGTTTGACTCCAGATCAGAAGGTTGCGTGTTCAAATCACGCCGGGGTCAAATCCTTTTAGACTCGACGTGGTTGCGTGTAGCCATGTCGGAGACCGACTGCCTTTATTTACCCAGGAAGACCGTCAACGATGTAGATTTGCTCATGGGACTTGCTAGCACAAATCTTGTCTTTACAGATACCATACATCCGTATTATCTGTCGCCAGCGGTGTGCTGGCTGAATAAGAATCATGCACAAATGAAATGGTTCGCACGGCAAGCGGACGAATGCGCTAAATGTATTTCTTCTGTGTTATTGGCTGTGACACTGCTAACCCATGTACTGCGACTACGAAGCATGTTTGAAATAGGACTGGTGGGCACACTTTGGTCCGCGATCATCTGCGTGACCCTAGTGCAAGGCCTCTCGCTCACAGTCAGACCTACTGTTGTTCAAAGGAATAATCAGAGAAGCGCGAAAAACTTCATGTCAAGGAATCCCAACTTTATTTTGTTCCATCGGCCCCCCGAGAAGCAAAGGACATGGATGCTTTCCTGCTGGGACCTAGTTTTGTTTTTACAAAAACACGCCACGTTTATGTTTCTACTTACCTCTTACGTGTACACTTTGTTGTATTATAGTTTTTGCAAGACAAATCCGAGCGCAGTCTCATGTTTGAACGAAGAAGGTCCTTCCACGTTACCTACCATGAATTGTACAATCTTTGTCCTGATTTGGATTAACACCGTGGGCTTTTTCAAGCTTGTTCGGTGCCGTATGAATCAGCGATGCGGTCGATTCTATTGACGATTGTAACAGTTTTTCTGCTATACGACTTGTACATGATAACCCCGAAGGGACGGACCGCGGGATGGCTTCTAGGTTACAAGACTCTCTTTCTGCTGACATCGTTTCATGGACTGTTTTTGCTTATCAGGACACATTTGAGTTTCATTCTCAACACCATAAAGACACTACAGTACAACACGCTCCGCTTTGGTCGCTGTGACCGTGACAACCTAACAAGATCCATTCGCACAGAGCATACCAAGTCTGCCTCGAACCATCCAGCCTCTAGATCGCACACGAGACTGTTAGAGCCTTACAATGATCGAAAGCAAGCTCCTCTTTGCTGGTACCTGATAACATGTGCATTTCTGATTTACAACACTTGGCATCTCATAGCAGCACCGATCCAAGACTTATGTCCTCTGTTTTTCGGCGTTCCAGCTGGTACGTTTTATTGGATAACTATCCGAGTCTGGCAAATCGGCTACAGCTGAGAATAAATGTGTGTTACTTACGGAACAGGCTGCTTGCAGTATGTCACAAGCAGCCCTATGGATACAACAAGGTCTACGTTTGAGATTTACTTGGACAACTGTGTCACCTGTGTGCTTTGTCTACTGGTACTGATCAATATCACTCTGTGGTTCGGGAGGTTGTATTTTCATGCGCATGTACTGTAAGGGGATACGACATCAGCACACTGTGGACTATTCCCTACACCGTACAATGGACTCTTGGTGGATGCAAATGTTTCTTGCTAAACAAGATGAAGAAGCAGAGCACAGCGCGACGATGCCTTTCAAGGCTTACCCATCGTCATCAGCTGCCCTTTCAACGCAGGCAAAAGGAGTATACCACAACGAATACACTCGCACCAACAGCCCTCACGAGGGGCATATTGTACATAAAGCGGAGGTGCGCTACAAGCACATGCCCTTTCAGGAGCGTTTCTTTGACGAAAAGGAACAAGTGTATGTGGATGACCTCGAGGCAGCATCGGTGAAATCTATCTCACCGAAGATTGTGCAGAAAAGAGAGCACCATCACAGCAGTTCTAAGAACTCCAACGGCGGTGTTTCTGACAAAGCCATGCAGAAGAAACATGCTTCTAAGAAAGACCCGAACAAGAGCCATGTGAAAAAGAAGATTCTTGATGTACAACCCTCGGAAACAAATGTTTAATCGGCACTGTGTTTCTGACTCTACCACTCTTTTCTTTTTGTCTATGTTTCTCATTTGTAACAAAAAATAAAGTGAACTGTGTTTGATTTAAAGTTTGTTGTTTATTATTATTATTTTTTTTACAGAACACATACACACACACGTATCTGTGACCACATCTTTAAATCAACAATGTACAGTAGTAAGGGTAGGCAGAGAAAGTTACAGTACTGAGCTCAGAAATCGCAGTGGCTTATAGGTGGCAAAATAAACTGTATTTTATGCTGTTGCAAAAAACTGTCCCATTACATAGGGGGATTTTCAGTCGACAAAACATTTTGGGATAGTATTGTGAGCAAGTACTACAGCTCTCAGTCTACATGTGGAGTGAATCCTCTTGTGAATAGGGCACGGATGTTGAGATTTTTGCGACGCTTGAACTATGTACAATCCACTACTAGACCGATTCACCGTTACAGGTACGTTCCACAAATCGGACAACAGTTCTGCTTCTTTTTGAACATGATCCACGTCCGGACAGCTGTTTGTCACAGATTTAACTCCTGTGCGTTGATGACATGATGTCAGAACTGTAGCAAAGGGAGATCCAAGTGTAGTGACGTCGGATTGCACAGGGTTTGAAGACAACCCGATGGCAATGTTGTGAACATTTTCATTACCCGAGTCTTGCACATTATCACGGTTGACTGTCACAATGTACTCGAACCGAGTTTCTTCTTTGTAGCAGTTAGGCAACCTAACACATTTCCTAACGACGTAAGGAGCTTTATCTATGGCCGACTGTCTTGAACTCACATCTGAGAGCTTTAAGCGTAAAGCCGTCTTGTCAGCTTTCAGTTGACACAAGCCGCACTGCTCCTTCTTATAGGACAATAACATATGGCTCAACGAAACCTGCTCAATTCTTCTCAGCAGTGTGTCGTACGCCGATATTCCCGTCGCGCTACACAGCTCAATGGGCAGATACCACAGTAACCTGAGACTGATTTTACAAGATCTGCTGGCACTGGATGCTCTCATGTACACCGAGACCTTTCCAAGGGCTTTGGCTATGTCAGCGGTGGCTGTCTGATCCCACTCCCTGTCGACCTGTTTTCTCGTTAAACAAATGAGAGATTCGGTTATGATGGCAATCACACTGGCGCTGATGATTTTAGACACATCTTGTTTTGTGTCCTTTGAAGCTTTGGCGGAGAAATCATCTTTACAGGTCGCACAACACTTCAGATCCACATCCAAATTTAGCCTGCTCACGGGCCGTCCTGGTAAGAATACTTCGTTGTAGTAGCACACAACACCGCCTTCCACAGATGATAGATATCCTCGAGACGTGATTACGTACCTTCTGCATACTTTTTCTGCCACAGGATCCCACACGTCTTCCATGAGCAACACTGGGTTCACAGCACCCCAGCTGTTCCTAGGCGGCAGACCCTGTAGTTCTTTGAAATTGTGCGATACGCAGTAAGTTACCAGATCATCAAATGTGACAGAATCGCTTACGTGCACAATGTACAAACATTTGTCTGCGTACCTATCTGTGAGTGTTCCGGTCAAATTATTGAATTTTGCAACACGATCTGCCACAGAGTTTTCCCAGCGTAATGAAGACCCCCTGACTGTTTTCGTTCGCATATCCTTCCCGTCTTCAAGGCGACTGCTGTGCCGACTGACTTGTTCGTCTCCCCCGCTCAAGCCCAGGTTTGAGACGCTTTCAACTGTCAACGGACAAGTTTCCTCCTTTTCAGTTCCTTTCTTACTGCTTTGCTCCGAGACATCGGCCCTCACCCGAGCACTCAAAGTGCCAGGCTCTCGTGTCACGTTCCACTCGCTGAACTTGTCACAGTCCGTCCCTGTTAAAGGTATTCCATGGATTTTCTCGTGCACTTTGGCACAGGCAGCCAAAATCCCGTCGTCCGTTTTAACAAAACTTTGACTATCTGGCACGGGGAGCAAATCTGTCTTGTCAGAGTAATAGGAGCCAAGGGCTCGGCTGAAGAGAGGATAATGGTGCATGATGTCATATTTATTATCCAACATCCATGACACACTGTGTGTGAACAAGGAATAGAGCTGCTCTCCAGCTTGAACTTCGGGGTCTTTCACACAGGGTCCTATCAATGTATCCAGAAACACGGAACATGAAACTCCTTTCTCTCTACAGAGTTTTAAAAGTTTTTTCTGCGAGAGAACATCATTCGCATTCCGGTCATCAGTCAGAAAGCAGAAACTTTCTCCTTTCACGAACTGTTTGCTCGTAGATGCCTGCAGCGAAAAACAAACCAGAGACTTCAGCGTGACACAGGGTAATGCTGACATGCGCGAAGAAACTGGAATAGCTTCAAAACAATCGCCTTCTTTCCATGACAGTTTTTCCTGGCTTGTGTTCCAAAAGTACCAACGATCGGCAGCTGTGCTTTTTGTCAGATACACAACCCCGTTGTACGAGTCATTGTTATGTACAGTTTTAGATTTGTCTTCTCTTGACCCTGTAGACCTTTTTCTTGTTGAGGGGTTCTTAGTGGCCATGATAGCATTTCTGTCAACTACTTCTTAGGAGAAAGCGTTTATATAGGCGCAGCTCAGGCTCTTTCTCAAGAACTATTTCAAATTATTAATGTTTATTTACTGTTCTTCCAGTTCCAAACTTTGCTTTGTAAAAGTGTGGACAAGATGCAATCCACCGATCCTTCCAGTTACTGGTGGTCTTACTTGGACACTCGAGAACACTGGTACAATATTGGCTTAGTGGCTGCTCCGCTTATGTTGGTGTTCGGAGCTGCTTTACTGTCATATAAGCTATGTAAGCGCAGCGTGAAAACTACTCATCATCCTGGGTCAAGCATTTACATCCCTGTCATGACCATACCCAAAGACTTACCGCCATGTGAAGAAGACGGTATTGTACACACAGACCCAGTCGTGCTACAACCCATGAGATCCGACCCTGCTTGGGGCACCGATGGCTGCAGGTTAACCATTGAGCCCAGTCTTACGGCGCAGCCCCGCCAAGCAGAGACTATCTAGTTAAAAGTCTGTGAGTATCGGTCGTGTAAAATGTACAAGGCAAAAGAACAATAATTGTACATTGGATTCACACTAACATTTGTTTTCTTTTGATAGGACCCCAAACCCTCTGACTCGACTTCAAGCTGGACAACAGTAAACCTCAGACCTCAACTGTTATTTACAATAAAAAAAGCTTCAATCTCATGACTGTTTTGAGGAATCTTTATTCAACAACGATACACATCTGATTTGTTATGATTTGTGAAATAAAACAACTCAAATGTGGAATCTTATGATCTTGTGTTTTATTGACCCAACAGTTTGTTACATACAAAATAAAATGACATGATAGCAAAGTTATGAACAGACAGGTTTGAATTTTTATAATAATTCACTTTGTATTGTATAACAAATGTCGCACATATCTCTCTATTTTACATCATGATGTTCATCCACCCTATGATACCACAACATACATGCCTCTCTACATTTTTCTCCTTTTAGACACAGTAGCTTTCTGAGGCAGACGGCGCTTAATTATTTGGAGCACTTGCTTGTTTGATTGCAATGTAGCCAGATGAGCTCTCTCTGGACGATTGGTGGTAGTGTTGGCATCATCAAATTTCCGTTTACGCAGTCCGCCTCGGCGAGCAAGCGCGTCCTCGCCATGCTTTTCTTCCATGAGCACCAGTGCGAGGATGAGCTCTTTGAAATTGTGTGAACTTGCAGGACATTTACTCGGATCTTCACCTTTCAGAGCCATCATAGTGAAGGCATAGTCGTCCTTCAGCATGTCCGCGGTAACAGGAGCGCCACTGAAGTTCATTTTATTGAACACTTCAGCTGCATCTTTCCACTCCCAATCTTTTTCAAGACTGTACAGAAATTCTCTGTCTTGCTTGTCAACCGTGAGACGAATCGTGTCTTGATGGTACACGGTTCGAGTGTTGCAAAAAGAACTCATATTTTCTACAGGCACACCAGTGTAGTTGCTAGAGTATACACTCAATCTTGGTCCATGGAACGTCCCTTTCGGCCCCAAGGCAGATTCGCGCATGTGTTGCGCATTGTGCACTTCAAGCGGAGCATCATCTCCCAGTGCGTGCACTAGGACACCGCCGTAGTACAAGGGCGCCGCACACTGGAACGAGAACTCATCAAAGGTGCATCTTGTGAACGACAGTTCGTTCAAAGGCTCAAACCCGGCTGTAGACTCGAGTATCAAAGAGCACAGCGGATCGTCGTTTAAGTCCAACTGAAACGACAGATTCACACAGTCGCTCTGGTCCGGCGGGGTGCACTGTGCAAAGGCATTGTCCGAGTCATGGCTTCCAGTCTGATACGCGTTGACCATTGCTGTCTCAACCCGTTTCCAGAAAAGCTTATGCGATTCGGCCATGTACATGGCGCACATGTCATAGACCGCTTCCAAGGGGACTTTAACGGATTTCACTTTTCTTGCAGCAGGCTGATGACCTCGTCTGCTGTACTGCGAAGAAGGCGGTGTTGCTAGAGTGTACGTACACAGCTTGAACATCCTGTCCGGCTTTCGAGCAGGCACATTACAGTGAGCGCACAGCTGTAGCATTTCGTGCGCTCCTCTATCTTGTTGCCGGGTGTTTGAGGCGAACAGCGTGTCAAGACCCCAGATTGACAGAAAGAGATCTTCTATTTTGTACTTGAGCTTGCGGCTGTAAACACAGACCAAAACTCGAGCCAGAGTGTCGCAGGCAAACCTACCTTGAGTGTCTACAGCTCTGGGTACAATGTCAGGCAGACAGGCCGCCGTGCAGAGTTTGTACACCGAGTTGGTTTCCAAGCATATCTGCCCAAACGAAAGCTTGTTGAGCGCATCCAATCTGTTTTTGTTGAGCTGGGTCATAAAAGACTTTATGGTCAGATAGCCTGTGCCCGGAATCTTTGTCCACGGTGGTATCCAAATGTCGAACACAAAGTGACAGGCGAGCTTCAGCGCTTCTGCGTAGACCAATTGGTTGATGCAGAAAGAAATCCTGTGGCTCATACCGCTAATGCACAAGATGTGACTTGCCTGGAGCGCTGCTAAGCAAGCGTCCCTAGCTTTGTCAAACCTCTCGCTGAACTGCGCAATCTCAGATTCCGCAATCATAGTTGCAGACTGAATCAGGTTCTGTCTGTACAAGCACACAGGAACAACCTTATCCATGCTACACCGTTCCACCGTGTCAAGAATTTGCTTAGTGCTTCTTGTGCACGCTATAGGCTTTGGAAACTCGGACTCCATCACTAGAGACCGATCGGCCCAGGCTTTGCTCACAAAGTCCATGGTGTTGGTGTTCCACACGAACCCGCAGTTGTTCACAGATTTCACCTGGACGGTGTCTATTTTACCATTCGTGGGATCCCTCATGACCACGTTGCTTGCAAGCATACCTTGATCAAGCAGATTTTTGAACACGTTGGGGATGACGTTGGATTCTTTGTCAGAGTGCTTCATGGTTTTCTCATGCGTTATGTGCCCGTCATCTATCATTACAATACAGGACTCTCTCCTGATTGTGTACTTGAAGGCTTGCGGCGTGAAAGACGTCAACGTCTCAATGCAGTTAGGGACTTTTTTGAACTGGCTGGTTAACACGTAATTAGCGTAGCTCTTGCCCTCACCGGGACCAGCTGTGTTGAAGAGCATGATGCGCTCTATTGTGTATCTGGGAGCCGTGTTGGTGATGATGTAGTTGAACGTGGTAGAGGCCTGGTACAGTCTCCCTACGTTCAGATGATTGCTGAACAGATATCTGACGACGGCTTGGTCGTACAGCTTGACGGGAGTCAACTCGCTTGCCGTTGTGTAGTCTGCTGAATCGACTGCCGGCAGCAGATACAGTTGTTCATGCAGCTCAGGAAATTTCTGTGCAATCGACAAGTACGAATTTTTCATAGTTCCTCTCAAGACATCGTGAAGCCCCTGGTATAGCCCGTTTTCGTCAACAAAGCGGTTCTTGGTCAAGACGTTAAACACCATGTTGGCTATGCTCTCAAATTGCGTGCGACTGTTTTTGTATTTCACTTTCATCTCTTTACTCAGTCGCTCGAGTTTGCCCAGGTACGGGTACAAGTCAGCAAAGTAGTAAGTGTGATCCCCTTGGCTCACTGCGAAGGGATGCTGAGCGGATGTGTTGTAGAAGCAACAGTAGGCAGCTTGACAGTCTCCTCGACAGGCTCCATTTCGGTCTTTGCAATCACATCGGTCGAGGTACATGCGAGCGAGCTCACGTGTCATCTTTGTAGCTTTGATATCATTCAGAGCTTGCAGTGTGCGATCGCATGACACTGGGACGTGTCTGTGAATCACGAAGTTCACAAACGAGTCAGGGCGTTCGTTGGTCACCAAATTTGCCATATTGTATTCGAACACCAAAAGCCCGTTCACCGAGCCAGCAGCAGCACCAGAGTTCGAGTCCAGCTCTCGGGCAAATGTCATCAGTTTAGCCAAAAAAGCTTTGTCGTTGGGAACCATATCCAGATACCGCCGCATAACCTTTTGATGTTTCAGCTTCCCCACGGTCAACTTGGAGACAATGTTGTTGAGTAAACCTTCACCTTTCCCTATCGCCAAGCTGTCGCTGTGTTTACACAGAGATCGCTCTAACGTCTTCAGGTTCATGGCAGCAATTGTTTTTGGAATCGCCACCACTTGCCTTGATGTAACAGGCGTGAGCATGGATCCCTGCAACACCTTCACCTGCTTTTTGTCAATCTTCTCGGAGTTCAACGTGTCCCTTGCAATGTCCACCCAGTCAAAGTAAGGCGAAAGCTCATTTTTACTGTCTCTCATGCCCACCATAGCATTGTTCAACGAAGTGGCTTTTACCCTGACCAACTGCAATCTCATAAAAGCCTTGTACACTTCTCCGAGGAGAAGATTTGCATTCACTTCATCTTCGATACCTAACATGTCATAGATGCCATCACAAGGTGGGGTGTCAAACCCGGGGCGTTCTGTGTCCATGTCTAACACAAAGCAAAAAAGTCTCCCATGAGCAAAATCTTCTCGTAGAGCCGGAGACATCATGCCAAAGTCTGGGTTTTCGAGCGTCACCTGAAAAACATGACCTTTGCAGCAATACGTTACGTACAGCAGCAACTGGAAAGCGGCCTTGTCTTCATCGGACAAGCTGCTGAACGTGAGTTCGTCAAACTTCCTATCGTGTAAAGTGTCCGACTCCAAAGCTAAAAATAAGGCTGCTCTGTTTGCTGGCAGTTTGACAGTGCTGATTGCTGCAGTAGTTTTATCTCTGTGTGGTCGACAATAGGAAGTAAACATAGGAACTCCGGGTTGCTTGTTTGCCGGCATGTTGGCTTGTCATATAAGCTTGGTACAGTCTCTACTCTAGAAATACATATTGTTTCAAAGTACCATCCATCCTTATCTTAATGTGAACTAACGTGAGTATTTTAAACACATACACAATAAAGACTGTGTTCTGAAAAATGTACTTTCAGCTTGCCTCTTTTGTTTCCTTGGGGGGCCTTGGGGGAGGTGGAGCAATAAACCTAGCAAGCTTATAACATGTCTCGTTAGGATCTACCAGTGTTGAATTTGGTACACCAATGGCTTACAAAAATGGATAATCCCTTATCCTTTGAAAAACACTTTCCCGACATATATCCCAATCGCAGACCAGTCAGTTTTGAAGAGCCTGACTTGATTGGATTGCTCGTTAAATCCGTCTTTTTCCAGGAAAATATTTTGCTATGCAGAGCTTTGGTGATCAGCGGCCAGCATGCCAGACTCAACAGCACATTATGCTTCCGTATCAATCCTCTCAACCCAATTGTGGGCTATGACATGGAAATGAAGCAAGATGAAAACGGAGATGACGCGTGGTCTGAATTTGAGAAGAACTGGTCAAAACACTTTGTAGCTTCACCTGTCCGAGTGAAAGTGTTTCACGATGACATTAAGAGAGAGGTAACAGCACAGGTGTTTCCTATGACTACAATAGCAATGGGTCGGCAGTACTTCATGAATGTGAAAGAGGCATTGACATTTGGAGATTTCTGCCCCAACCGAGGGTTTTACATGAGCAGAGATGGCAACACTCCGGCTTTATGCTTCGGAGTCATGTTTGGTCGAGTGTATTTCCTACCAGCGGACAAGCTCGGTGCAACAGTCAAGCCTTCTGATCTCATATACGATCACAAGCTATCTGAGGCAGAAGCTACTGTTTTTGATAGCAAACACATGGACAACTTTTACAAAGTTGCCTGTCTTGACATCGAGACTGTCTTCGACGACAAGTACAAAGACAGAACTCTGATGCCGTCTCATTTCACCTACAGGCATCCGTACTGCACAGAAAACACCGTACGTGAGCTAAAATTATACAGGAGTCGTCTGATCACCACGTACGATGCAGCAAGAACAGAAGTAAACGGCAGTAAAAATGTCTTGATACCAAACATCGCTATAGACATGCCTGGGCAGCAGCACGAAATAACGTGCGTGTCACTCGTGATGTTAAACACACACATCCCCAAAAGCAACAAGCAACATCACAGAAAAGAACTGTTTGTGTTGTACAACGCAAAGAAAAGCAGGGGCCTAAAACTGGAACAGGACACCGAGCTGGCGCAAAACGCCGGTATCGCTGACTCAAACAGGATACATTTCCGCGCCTGCTCGAGTGAACTGGAACTCATTGAGGTCTTGTTGCGAATGCTTTCATCGTGTCGGATTGAGCTGCTGTACGTGTACAACGCAGAGTTTGACATTAGAGTCATTCAACAGAGAGTTTTCTTTTACGCAAATGACAAAACTCAAACCATCAAAAACCCTAACCATCGTGCACTGGAGGAAATGTGGAACAAGCTGTTCATGCCAGATGTTGACACCGGCAGCATCAAACCGATGCACACGCTTCAGTTTGAGACGGTCCAATGTTTGGACATGTACAAAACTTTGCTAGAAGAAATTCGCAAATGTTTGATAAAGCCCCACACCAGCCACAAGCTGCACCGTGTCTCCATGCTGATCACTCAGTTCAACAAAGACAAAGCAAAACTGGGACATTTTAAAATCAACAGCTGTGGAATGAACATAGTGGATCTGTACAGAATGGCAGGAATCAGAGATGTAAAGTTTTCATGTTCAAGCATGAGATTGAACGAGGTTGCACCGTTCATCATTGACAAAGAGAGAAAACTGCATAACAAACAGTTGAAAGACAGAAAAAAGATCAGCAAGCTGGCAGATGTAGACTATGGAAAAATGGACGAGATGATCAGCAGAGGAGGCAAGAGCCTATTCGCTGTGCTTGTATACAACTTGGTGGACTCTCAGCTTTGCGCTCGAATAGCAAAAGTGCTGAAACCGGTCTCTGCGCTGTTTCACAGATGCAGGACTACACTCAACATTGATGTTATAGTCCATGGCAGAGGAGACAACTTTGGAGGTTTTGTGCAAAGCATCCATTCTGTGCAGCTACCTCAGTTAAAATTCACCATGGATAACATGAGAGCCAGAGCCGGGCCGCTTGGCGCGACGGAAGACTGCCGGTTGAGAGTGAACAACGAGTTGTCCAGTGACAGCGACTTGTGGAAAGGAGGCTCCGTGTGCGATCCTTTGACGGGTTTGCACTACGGGAATCCCGGTATGGGATTGGAGCTATCTTTCGACTTTGCAAGTATGTACCCTGCGAACATCGGTTCGCTGAACATTTCACCAGAGACAATCATCCCATGGCCGCCCTGTTCCTTCCCGCATGATCTGTCGGATTGGGTGTGTTACAACTGGGAAATGGAAGGGTTTAAATTTGCAACTCTGATCTTGAAGTTTGACAGAAAGACAGGACAGTTTGTCCGTGCACCGGCCGTGTTGGCCTCATCAGTGGAATACTATTTGGACAAGCGGGCTGATTTTAAGAAAAACCTAAAACTGCCCATTGACAACGCCACAAGAGCGTATTACAAACTTCAAGAGAGTGAATGTAAGGTTATGGCCAATTCTTTCTACGGTACTGCTCCATATCCTTGCGGACCGCTCATATCTGGCCACGGGAGGCAACAGATAGCGGTTGTGAACAGTTGCGTAGCCAAGTTTTTCCAGTACAGCTCTCCCCTGGTGTACGGTGACACGGATAGTGTGATGGTATCGGTAGGCTACGATCCTAAAACTGTCACAGAAAAGGATGTGTCCGACTGCTCAAGGTATCAAAAGCTGACTGAGTGTGATCTTAACATGGGAGACTTGCGGGACTTTGCTAGTCGAGCTCAAAGAGCCATAGAAAACAAGTTTATGCGCTCAAACGAGCAGATACCTGACTTCCTGGCATACGTGAAAAGAGCTTTGGTCACAGACACCCTTGATCGTATGTACATGATAACAAAAGGCAACAATGTCAGTCCTCTGATCAAGGCTGCAGACAGATCGTGCACAAAAGACGAATACCCCTTGTATCGCGCAGATGTGCCTGATCATGGACTCGTTGAAGTGACGAGTGCGTTTGTGAAAAACAGACGGGTGAACTTGGAGTATGAAAACAGCAGTTCTGTGTACTGCCATGTGGCTAAGAAAACATACGTGGCGCTCACCCACACCACAGACAGAAACCGGATAACGTCGATTTCTGTGAAGGTTAGAGGGTTGACTGCTTTCAGGAGTGTCAGATCCCCTTGCGACTCTGCTGTCACCGAAACCTTTATAGCATGTGTGATGAGAGGCGACTGTGTCAAGTTGGAAACTGACAAGATTTCCTGTTTCACAACCTGCCCGTGGCACCAGCTGGTACCAGGAGATAAAGTGCTGTATCTGAAAAGGGACATTTGTTTCGACGGCTCAGGAAGATGGGTTGACCTGGCCACGGCTGAAGCAGCTCTTGCTGCATACTCTGTACACGCGATTGAAACCGTACAGTTAGATGCAGGGTTTTCCGTGACAGGGGTTGTACTCTACACAACAGAGGGAGATTGCCCTGTTGCTCTCGTGAAGACGCTGTACAAGGATGAACAATACTGTATGAATCACATGATATCTCGTTCGCATCCCATCTTACGAGACTTGCTTACTTGTAAAACCTCCGAGATGATAGCGTCAAAAATGGGACTCGGACTGTTCCCTTGGTCTACGTTGATCAAATCTGCAAAAAACAAACATTTCAGTCAAGGGACCTTGAACAGATTGAAGGCCGGGAACGGGAGCGTCAAAACGACCTATGTCGAAATTGTAAAAACGTGGCTCCACGACATTACCGGTCTTTCAGTCAAACCGGTGGCTTGCCGCGAGTTTCACAAATGCAACCCTTGCGAGACGGTCTTCTACAAATACCCGCTCAACTTGCAAGCTACCAGCGGCTGCATTACAGCTATGTTTGGAGGCAGTCTCATATGCGAAAAACCATCCAAGGCGGGGGCGACTGCTAACTGCAACGACTCAGACTTAACAGAACAGTTCCAAGTCGCTGAGATGCTTACAGACGAGGTATCGGTCGAGTCTCTCCGAGAACTGGAGTCTGCAACCAATCAACTCACAAGTCACCCCTATCAGCCTCTGAACATGTGCTACGCAAACTCTAGGGTGCTCACCGCACATCGGGTTGACTCTGAGCTAGTCAATCGGTCTGGGAAACTGACCGCGCACTGTGTCATAGACTACTGCTTGCCAAGGCACATGTACAGCTCGACGCTGGGAGATTGCAGTTTGCAAAATTGCAAAGTTCATCTGCAAGCCAAAGTTGCCTGTGTCAGAGCCAGACTATCAAGGGCCACCATGGCGTTTAATTCTATAATGAACAACTGTCCAGAACACATGATTCCCAATGTTTACGGACCGACAGAGCTGCAGCAGCTGCAATGCAGTCGACGGTCAACGGCTCGGATGCCGTACGAAAGACTTGCTGTGTGTAAAAGAGTGTTGATCGAAGACATGGGTCTCAACCCTGAAGCTGTATACCGAAACCTGTGTGTGGAACTAGGCAAGCTTCTACAAGAGTGCTTAAATGAAGACACTGTGAAGATGATTGGGGCGGAAGACACGGATACCGACCACAGTATTCAAATCACCGTCCCTGTGACACTGATGAAAGACTTGGGTGTATGTGACAGTACAGGCCGAATGACTGTGACAAGAAACGAATCCTGTGAGCGGATCATGGTGAATCTGGCAGGGACCCTATACCAAACGCTGCTTATGCTGCAGATACTTGACTCGAAATTGTTTGACTTCATCGGGGGCGCTTCAAGCAAAACGCTCACCATAATGCCATCTTCTTGTACAGATAGAGATCTGTTGCTTGCTTGGCTTGGCACGATGAAACAAAAGCAATGGTTGGAGACTAAGACTGTGATTGGAGTTAAACGACCCCGTGGAGGTATTAACCAGCACGACGCTGTGTACCATTGCACGGGTTGTAAGATGTTCTACAGAACACTGTACATGTTACGCGTTAGACATGAAGAAATCTTCCGTGTAGTGTACGATAAAAGAGGACAAAGAAAATTTGGGCGGTGTGTTAGCGAAAGAAGGTGGATCAATGTGAGTGTATAAAACCCTACATTCCTATGTGAGATTGCACAGTGTATAAAAAAAGCCAAAGAAAGAAAGAAAGATGCCTTTCGGGTCAAAGAAGCTCGTTTTTTCACACAATTTTAAGACATTTGAAACATTGGATTCGCAGCGTATGATTATAAAACTGGATCTCAAGGAGCTGATACACAATGATGGCTACAGTCCACTGGTTGCAATTGAAACGCTGAAACTCGCGGTCTACGACAAAGACTGTAACATTGTGCCTGTGAGATTCTCTATCCTCAATGCTACGAGTAACAGAAATTTAACTCAAGACCCGTGCGTCGTGTCAAACATATGGAGTCCCGACCCAGGCACTCTGCTCATCCGAACAAAGGTAGGCGGGACAGAGCTGTCTCCCTACACGCGAACGCTAACTGTGACGGAAGAAGAGAACAGACAAGCTATCTTGAACGTTTTGTCTTTCATGATGTCTACCGACATGAACATGCAAGCAGCGATGGCCTCAAAGAGCTGCCTCGAAGAGGTACTTAGACCGAATACATTACGCACAACTGAATTTCAGTGCGCGATGTGTCGAAGAGTAAGAACTGCAAGCTTGAGGGAAGACTTGCAGTTCAGCATGGCATGCTGCCACGATAACTCAATCTGCGCTCCGATGCAATGCAGAGATTCTCTGCAAAAGCTTTCTGTTGTCGCACGCATGGCAATGGTGGATGACCTGCTTGTATCACAGCTTGCGTCAGCGCAGCTGTATAAACAGATGTACCCGCGGGGACACATGGATCACGGCTGTATATTTACAAAATCAAATCAGGGAGAAATCCTTGCTCCTTACAAGATTATGACGTTCCTTACGTCTCTTTACAGCACACTGGGCGAGATCGCTGGAACATTTTTCATTTTGGATAAAGACTACTCTCATGTGAATTTACTGCTGGAAAGCCCCAAAGAGAAGCTTCTCAGTGTGACAGGGGAACTGACAATGACTCTTTTGTACGGACCGCATCTGAGAAGCATCTACCAGGACTTGAACACAGAGGAAAGTGCGCATCTGAGAAGCATCTACCAGAACTTGAACATAGAGGACAGTGCCTACCTAGACGACCCTGTGCAACATGTGCTACAAATGACCCCTGATGTGATCATCAAGACTTTTCCTCTGCCCTTTGTGCCTAAGTCAGATGGGTCTCTGAAAGATTGGTACAACATTTCGTATGTGTGTAAAATGTAACTGTAATGATGAAATGCTGTATATACATTGAATGACACAATAAAAACAAACAAAGAAAATAAAGCTTCAGGTTTTATTTTTGAGTACAGTCAGAAAATATGTAATACATTCTTGTAAAAAAAATACAACAGCACTCTTTGAGTTTGTAAGGTATGCCTATTTTTTTGTAGGATCTGTATCAGGCGAGACTCCACGGTGGACAAGATATCTCAATCTTCATGTTTTTAGGCAATAAACGGTTCCCTGTATGAGAACATAAATAAAGAAAACTTGCACACTGACTTTGTGTCTGTTCTGCGTTCATCTATTTCTTGTTTTCTTTTTTATCAAAGTCTTCCCTAAAATGTCTGACTCAGGCTTAGAGAGGGGGAGGCTCGGGCTCATGTAAACACGGGAGACTGTGGGAGAGTAGTGAGTTAGTGAGTGCAAGAGTGTAAAGAAACTCAGAGGAAACGGATGACTCCATCTGCAATGGTTTTTATTGTCAAAACTCGTTGTCAACAGTGTTACAGATAACCAAACCAGTTTCAAGCAGCAGAACGTGAAAGGTTCAAGTAGCAGAATGTGTAATACAGTACATACATCGTAAAAGTAGGAAACCCATCAGAATGTTTTTTTTTTTGGGTAATTGTGTCACAGGTAAAGCATTTATTAGTTGAAAATACAACACATGAACCACATGAAAATAAGCTCTAGTCTAATCAGTGCGATTGACAGGAGAGATGGTCAGAGGAGCATACCGGAGCTCAGACCAGAGATCAGAGGAGCTGGGGAGATCACCCTCATGTGCATTGAAGAATGGACTGAAGAATGGAACGAGTTTCTCAGTGAAGGAGCAGCCACGGTAAGAGTAGAGATGAACTCCGGTCTCCGCATCATGAAAGGAGACCAGACCCTCCTCGTAATCCACAAACACTCCCATTCTCCAGACCTTCTCTCTTACATCGATGAGGACATTAATAGGGTCAGTAAAAGCCCAGTACTTGAATTGTATAAACGCCATAGTCCAGAAACCATCGTTGGGACTCAGATAGATGGCTCCCTTCCTGTAGACGGACTCTCTGGCCACTCCTACAACTCCTACTCCTCCAACCCGAACCTCACAGTAAAACCTTCCCGAGGAGAACCCTTGTTTTCCTAAGACAGCTACACTATTAGTGAATCTGGCTGGGTTTTCAGGGAGATTCCTCCCTACAATAGGGAATGATCCGCATCTCACTTGTTTTCCATCGTCAGACAGGATGAGTTTGCGGTGTGCTGTATCAGGATCCAGAGTTACATCCACCTCGTAGTTCTGGATCCTCCTCAGCTCAACATCACACAGCTGCTTGTTCATCTCTT
>OOFJ01058272.1:0-10795 GCA_900323375.1 Benthosema glaciale
CACTCCTCCTCGCTGCTCTGTGAAGGACCAATTACAGGCAGTGTAGGTAGACATTAGCCCTTAAAGCCTTCATGCTGCCATTTTCCTGACTCATATTAGTGCTGCAACCCTGGGGCCACTGGCAGCAGCAGCCTGGGGACGTACGGCACTACTGTATATGTGGTGTCCTACCTTCAACGTATGGCATTGGCAGCTAGTCCTCCCCATAGGGTATGTGTCTAACCGCGTCCCTTATTTGGGTATATGTCATTATAGTAGAAAATGTACCAAAAAAACACAACGATGTGGTATGTTGTGAGCTTAATAGATTTTTATTCTCTATTCGCCCTGTGACCAAGTACATACTGCTGGACTTAAGTGGTTAAGTATTCCACACCGCATTGGCAAGAGACTATACTTAGTCAAAGTAGTTCACGTTACAAAGCGGAAAATCTTTCCAGGGTGTTTTGTACCATGAAAAGAAGTGGTGTTTAGGTCTGTTTCACACTTGGGATTTACCATATGTGCTAGCAAATCCTCTCCGGGGATGGAGGAAAAATGAAACTAAAAAAAGGAAAGAAAAATGGCATAGAGTTAAGAGCAGAGAAAAATAACGGTTTAGCATAGATACAGCTAGTAAAAGAAGTACACCATGACTGTTTTCCTATTTCTCTTCTTATTTACCTTAGCAGTTGTATAAGAAAAGTTAGAGAGGGGTTCAGGTTGAGCACACCTGCTGTCACCTTTAAGCCGTAGCCTTTAAATAATAAAATGTTATTTTAACCAATCTGTATGGCAGAAATAGCACATGTGCAGTTGTTGGAGGTGGTTACACTCCCTATACTCTTCGATCGAGGGATTTGGACCCTGGTGTCAGGTAGGACACCAAAGTAGCCCTGCCGGAAGCTCATAAGCACAATATCGCCCCTGGTGTGTATGTGTGTGTCCATGTCCATGTATGTTCATTTCAGCACGGACAGCTGCAGTAGCTCTCTGTGACCTGGGGTGGCACTGTTGGGCGGCTAGTGCTGTGTGACCTGGGGTTTGTACTAGACAGTTCAGTACCTATAACAATGAGAGCATAGTTGCACCGCTCAGTCCACACAGGGGTGATTTTTCTTCTTAAAATTGCTAAATACAATGCACAAGCACTTAGTATTGATGCAATCGATTTGCATTGCAAAACGATTCGATACTGATTATCAGCATTCCAAAACCCTGCACCTTGACATGAATACATAGTATAGCGATATTGAATGGAAAGTAATCAAACTCTTCTTTTTCTTTTTGAGCGGTGCCTAGCCGCTCCAATACGCAGGTGTGTGTGTCCATGCGTGCGCGCGTGCGTGTGTGTGTGCGTGCGTCAGTGAGAGACAGAGACAGACAGAGAGAGAGTGGTAGACAGGCAGACGGCTAGGGAATGGTGGTGGGGGGTTAGAGGGTCTACTTACCTTTATTGTTCTAAAAATGTGCACTTCCTCTTTGCACACATATTTGATTTGCTATTTGGCTGGGTTTCAATGCACGTTTTACCCTCCATTTTCCGCTGAGGAGGAGTTAGTTGACACTCTCAATTTAGAATTCTACCAAAAATGCTGAAGGGATCCCTTCCCAGGAGAATCATCCATTCATTCAACACATTCCCATCATCCTATTAGGCCGGCAATCAGCCAACATAACAGCTTCCTGTTTGTCCAAGATACCTCCTTTCTCCTCTTCTGTGTGTAATTCAGATGTTTTAAAGACTGGACGAGGCATTACATAGCCTTGGAGAATTTCTCCATGCAATTTACAACCTGAAATGCTTGAGCAAAGCTTTACGAGGCAGCTGAGGTTTGAATCTCGAGTCTTGTCTATGGCAACATGTAAACCATACCACACTGTTCATATTATAATAACAGTATAGAGTGTCTCAAGATTCAGTGTGAACAAAAAAAGCGAGAAAGGGGTGGACATGAGTTACAGTAACAGATGCCTTCGCTTTCACTGTATAATGTATATCATTGCTCACATCCTCTGTGCAAAACCAGGTTGATGGCATTCAGTCTACATCAAATTTAGCTGTACTGTACATTAGCATTCATATTTACATTTTAACACACAAAACCATCCCAAACATGCCGCATCTACAAACATTCAGCTTAGGTTTTTATCGGGTATAAAGCTGAATAAACCTGGTGTTTGAATTGAATAGCCTATTAGTGAAACATATTGTCAAGTATGGTTGTAGCATATTATTCTATTAAATTGTTCGGGCGATGTTATCACAACCAGTACGTAGGCTATAACACGTTCAGTAATTGTTGTATAGTTCATGGAAATGGAAAGATGATTGCTGTTGCACTTGAAGGCTACATGATACACCAAGCCGAAGTATAGAGGGCAAAAAATAAAGAAACAGGATAGCGTTTTCTTTTTTCTTATACATGTAAGGCATAAATTATGTCCGATCGCGCAAGCTCGATGCCACCGTTGAACAGCCAGTCAATGGAGAGGGCAGGGAGAAGCAATGGAGCGAAGTAATGTGTAATCTTACTACTCAATGGGCTGTGCCCAGCAACGGGCCTCTGAATGCTGGAAGTGTCAGAGAGATAAATAGCGGAGTGTCCCCCTCGAAAAACATGATTAATACCCCGCCTGGTGACGCTGCGGAAGATGAAGTGAGAGCAGCTGGCTCGGGCAGCGTAGGCACGCAGGGAGAGGTGGGAGGGGGGGACGGGAGCGAGCGCAGCGGAGCAGAGAGGGCAAAGAGTAGGACACACTGGCAGCTAGGGGAGAGGGAGGCAAGGCAAGGGCAATCCAGGCCACCATAGGCACAGGGACCCCTGTCTCCCCTCATCTTCCTGTGTATGCACTGTTTTCCCCCCTTTTTTGCCAAGGTTTTAACATTAAAGTAATCTTCATTATGTTCATTCTCTTATTTCTCTTGTGCATATCGTACCATTCTTATTCACTTGTGCCATGTGTGCGCACGCACGCCCGCACGCCCACAAGCACGCACGCACACTGCTGTTTTGCACTTCATTTCTGTGTTGCCTCGTGATTGAAGCCTGTTTCCTTCAATAATGCATGTCTGTCTTACAGGAGGAAGTCATGGTTGCCAGGAAAATTACATCAATTTATTTACAGAATTTAATGGGGCTTCATAGCCTGCCTTCATTCATAACATTTAGAATTATGAAAACAAAGTGTTATAGTTTATGGTGCTTGAGAGTTTATTTTTTCCTGTCTCATCTGATAAAGGTGTAGCATGTTGTCGTTAAATGCTGAATTGTGGGGTCCCCATTTGAAAACCTTTGAAAAACATTCGAAAACATTTGAAATGCCACACCCCAGACAGGTGATACATACAAGCATCACCTGTCTGCATTACATGCATTACATTTTAACCCTGCACATCAACACCACTAAGCTTCTATAACTGTTCATGTGACCAGCGCCTTGCGTCTATAACCTCCACTGCGAAAGGGTCAGCTGCGCTCCAAGATTGTAACTTTTCAGAGTTTCGAGAATTTGAGTTTGCGGTGTACGTTTTTGTCACACAGCATGTGACAAATCTGTAAATATCCCAGAGTTCCCGGCCTGCAGCTGACTGATTGAGGTTTCGGTTCTTCCGAAACAGTTGAAGACTCTCTAAACTAAACACACCACCGTGTTACACTCAGAGTCGGTTCTGTTGTGTAAGTAAACATGTCGAGGGGTTGGGCTACTTCCTCATGGTTCAGGGGGCCCAACCCTCCCCTCACACAATTAACTTTTCCAGTGTAATGAGATGATTGATATGCTGGAAGTGTGTGCTTTAAGGAGATATTAATCATTCCCTCTGGTAATTTTAATCATGCGTTCCATCATCCCCAGCTGCTGAGGATCACCTTCCTGGCAAACAAAGGGCGGCCACGCCACTTGCATAGTCATTCTGTTCTAGTTTAACTTTATTTTATGCGGGTTCCTCCCATCTGTTCGCGCAAGCCTCCGCAGCCCACATTGCACGTTGACAAGCTGGAGAAACATTGTGTGGGCGGTGTGCGCCTGTGCGGCTTGTGTGAGAGTGTGTGTGCGGTGTGTGTGTGTGTGTGTAAACTTTTGAAACACAGGCGTCTTTGAAATGGTAAATCTCATCCTCCAGGTCCGTGACTATCTGGTACTCCACCGCCACCCACCTCCACAAAACACACACACTCATTCTTACAGTGGACAGTCAGACACACAGTCAAAGTCACACAGTCTCTCAGACTCTCTCTGTCTCTCTCCCTCTCATGCATGCACACACGCATGCATGCGCACACACACACGCATGCATGCACGTGCGCACACACACACACACAAACACACACGCACACACACACACGTGCGCCACACACACACACGTGCATACACACTCCCAGGTGTTGCCACATGGTGTGGGCAATATGTCAGAGCAAAGCGCAGTTTGGCATTTGAACCGCTCACTATTATTGGAAATATGCAGAAATGCTGCAGGGAAGATTTGTTTAGATGACAAACAACTTGGAATGTCTCTGCCTCTTGTGGCCGCCTTGAAAGTCAAAGAGAGACAAACATATTCCCAGAGCACTGATTAGTTCATGTTGAGTGCCTCCATTGTGCTGTACTGTACCGTACCCCTGTGCTGCCGGTTCCATGTTTTCACCCAAGGCTATGTAAGATTTGGAAGGGTGTTCCATGCCATCAAAGGCATTCTTCCTCTATGACTTCCTTTCGCTAGCTGTGTTGTCACAGTCGAGGCCGTGGGGATGCTCGCGGTGGCCCGACAGTGCCAGCAGCAGCACACACACAACTAAACAGGCATAACAGATCAAAATGTGCAGAGAGATAGCAGTGAATCATACACTCACGGTTATGAATATGCAATCCAGGGAAAGACGATATGCAATTGCCATTCCACTTGCTATATTGCTATTACTATTTGGATATTAACATTATATTAATAAAAAACGAAATGCATGAATCAGAAATGAATCGGTATGAAAAGTATTCAAGCATTCATTTGTTCATACATAGGTCATTTCATCGTAGGTGATGAGTTATGCGCATCAAAAGCATAAATATAGCACATATTAACAATACATATACTGTAGTATAGTGCATTCCAATGTTGGGGCATCTGTCCTTAAAGGCAGAACAATTGTTTTGAAATATTTACAAAGTAGCAACACTATGAGCTTGTAGATCTTCTACTTTTGCTGTTTGTCATGCAACTAAATATATGGGGGCTTAAGTACTTAAAGTTGTGTCCTAGGCTGTCCTGTGCTAAAACCATAGGCAGCTCCAAACTTTTAGCTTGACAAGTGTCCTAAATACGCTTAATCGCTTATAAGAATTAATCACGCGCCGTTGACAGACATTCCATCATCAATGTGGAAGTTTGTGAAAGTTATTGAAAGGGGGCTTGTCTGGATGCGCAGAGATTAGCATGGCTTGCATGCAGTCAGAGGCCCACGCAAAGTAGATAGGTTAATCCCCGGGAGGAGTGATAGGACACATCCCCGCCATGCACTGAGCTGCACCGCTAAAACCGATTAATTGTGCCCCAATATAATTTAATTTTACATCAGGTCCAGCCTCATCTGTTATCTGTGGCACACTTCTGCGGTGTACATATAGGTAATAGGGTATTTTCAGGGGCTATTCACCACTTATTATCTAATAATGATGAATGAATCCGCTGGGAAGTGACAGCTGTTTGGATGTTTTTGTCTGCAAAGAGGAGGCATCTATCTGTAACTTTGACTGAAATAAACGCTTGTTGACTTTGAGGATGTCGCGCTTAACTTTGCCACTCCCCCCTCAACATGATCACCAGAATTATAATGCATAATAAAAAGGCTTCATATCTCAGCATTGAAAGGTGAATATAAATAAATAAACCTGCATCTCAAGTTTTAGTTTTTCTACACTGACAAAGCTGAGCAGTCTTCTCTCAAAATATCTTACCAATGTCTTCAGGTGTCTTTCCCAACAGAGGTTTGGCAATGCACACTCAATATTTCCCCAAAACAAATGTGAAATTTAGAGAGATCTCAAAAAAAAAAAAAAAAAAGCTTGAATCTTTATCACTAACCCTTTAGTGTCAATGTCTATGATATGTTTGTCAACATGTAAGCTGATCTAATATGAGGGCCATGAAGAATCACATCAAGATTTATTGCAATCCTGGCATACAGTACTGTATGTGCTTGGCAGGGAGACCACCCTGCACCCACCTAGCCTGACCTTACTCGGTGTGACATTTGATTCATACCAAGTATGCAGTTTGATACCGTAGTAGTGGCAGCGGAAAAGTCAACTTCGGCTAAAGGTATTTCACACCGTGACTTTCAAAGAGTTTACTTTATCCTTATCGCCCAATCCCTGTAGTGTTGATTGAGCAAAGAACCTTAAAACCACCATTTTGTCAAGGTTGGTTGTATAAAGAAAACATGACGATTGTTGGCCGGGCTCTCATTATTCCCACCTTGCTTTACACCCTGGCACTGCTGCTCCGTTGCATGAGTAAAAGACAATTAATCCTAATAATCAGGGCCTTCACCATCATTGCTCATTCTGGCAGGCCTCTTTTTCCATAGGGGCACGGAGGGAGTGCCCCAGCCATGGATCTCTGCTGCACAGATGAACCTCTTACAGATGTGGAGTGAGCGGCGCAGTTAATCGCTTAGGCGTCTTAAGGCATTCATACACACATACATGCATAACGTGAGAATGCACGCACACGTTATTGCACGCACACACACACACACACACACATGCATGCACAGACAAAGATGGAACAATGTTAGCTGCCTTTCATCAATTGAGTACCGAATAGGCGTATCTGCAAGTAAACCATTTTGGGACTTTCTTATTCAAACCAGACCCCTTTCTTGATCGTGCAATGTATGAAATATACAAATAGCAAAAGCAAAAAAAAACAAAAAACAGCAGACAACAGAAATGCAGGAACCGTTTAACAAGGGACCAAGTTAACACATCTTGCATTAGTAACTGTAGTCTCAGCCACCAAGACATTTTTATTTAATGGATGCATGAAATACAATCATTACACTGCCGAGGCCACAGCTCAACACCACGTCTCCTCTAGGGGTGAGTGTTACATGCTGGCATCTCAAAGCACTAAATATGCATAGCATGTACTACTTTTGTTCCTTCCCCATTTTAATATCCATATCATATCATATCCACAACCTTCCATGATATCGCAACAGGCTTCCAGGAAAGGTTGCGATGCAGTGTTTGACTTAGCAACACGGGAACCTAATCTTATCAAATTAGAGGGCCAAACATTTGCTGCGGGGCCCTGCAGTCAGTGTGTGGACAGTGGAAGCAGAGGGAGGGAGTGCTATGACCGCCGCACACAGGAGGGAGGCTCAGGCGAACAAGCAGATGCAATGGACGGGGCTGCTTTGGAGTTCGAAAAAAAGGAAGACAGAAAGACAAAAAAAAAAAAAAAGAATCACCATCACAGTACAGCAATTATGGCAGTTGAGAATTCACCAAGCTGGAGCACAGTGTGTTCGCACAGCATCTCAGCAGCGCTCACAGCATCCCACACAACAAGCTCATTAGGCCAGTATACATGTTCCCTCTGATTTAGGGGTGGAGGAATAAACGCAACAGCACCTGGTCTCCGGGAACCATCCATCCTGCCTGATACAGCCGGCCAAGGCTGAGGGTTATGCATTATCTTCTTTAAAAGCGTGAAATGTGGCCACCCCTGTTCAGTTTTAAGCTAAACCTTTCTTTCTTTTTTTCCCCCTCCAAGAGTGCTATGTGAGGGGCAGGCATATTAATCACACTCACACCCACTAATGCTAACAATCAGTCAACTCAGTTGGCCGGGCTCTCCATCTCTGGTGACAGGGAGGTTTGTCCTGAGGCCTGCTGATTTGTCCTGCTATGTCTACCTCTAGGACAAAACACATACCACAGCTAACATTTTCCTTCGGCAATGTCTGTCCATCACGGCCTGCTCTGAATTAATCAAATAGTGTGGAAAATGAATGGAATTCATCAAAATAAATTTTGTGCGACGCGGCCCGTGTGCCACGCAAGTCCCATTCATTTAGAATTCAAAAGAATTCAAGCAAAGATGTACATTCTCGGGGGGCGAGCGCAATTAGAAGAAACGGCAATTTGTTATAAGTAATGATATTCCAGACATGTTCTCAACATATGTCAAACAGTCAAGTTTTTTGAGAAACAAACAGCTGGGCTGGTTCAGCTGAGAGGAAATGCCCACAGAGCAGCAATGATCTCTCCCTGAGTGTCATCCTCGAGCAGCGTGAGGCAGAACCAGCATGTTTGGATTCCTACTGTACAAGAAGAATATGGCTCCACTTGACAGTTTCAAGCTGACAAGTGCAACAGTGACACAAATTTATACACAAGCTGCACAGTTAATTTCATCTCGAGCTCGGGCTCAAAAAAGAGGAAGAAGTACGTGTGTGACTGTGTGTGCGTGCGTGCGTGTGCATGCGTGTGTGTGTTGTTTACATGAGGTATTTCCTTCCATTGCAAATGCGATGCTAATTATTGGGCTTCACATAGCGTAAAATGTACAGCTGTGGTGACTGTCAGAGCTCAGTGGATTACTGAGCTCACGTATAGCTTGACAGTGGGTGGAGTCTCGCTCTCTCTCTCTTTCTCTTCCTGAGTACCACCCACTGGTATCTCTGGCATCGTCTCGTGCCAACCTCAGTCAACCACGTTTCTTATTGTTTTGAACAATGTGAGTTTGGCATAAAAAGCACGGTCGTCTCCGCCGATCTCCGGCCCAGTTACTCAAAGTGTAGTCATCGAGAAATCAAGGCTGCATAGCTGAATACCTGTACTGAATCTGTGGTTTATTTAGAAGAGAGTATAGTCAATTCTGGGGGTTTTAATATAGTGTATAGAAAAAAGAAACAACAAGGGAGGGTAGAGACATGCAAGACAGGTGTAGGATTCAAAGGGTTTTTTTTTAAGTCAAAGTTGTACGATTTGTCACATTGACACATTACTGCAGTGAAATTTGTTCTCTGCATTTGACCCATCTCTTGGAGCGGTGAGGCGTAGCTGTGCTGCACTCGGGAATCATTTTTGATCAGTTGATTTGACCCCCCAATCCAACCCATTGATGCTGAGTGCCAAGCAGCGAGGCATTGGGTCCCATTGGGTCCCATTCCGGCCGGGGATCGAACCCTGACGTCCCAGTTTCAGGGCGGACACTCTATTCCAACCACAAGGCCACTGTCTGGTTCAAAACTTGAACCAGAACTGAACTGTCTTTGAACTGTCTGGTTCAAAATGTCCATGAAGCACTCGAGAGGAGCATATGGTCTGTGCATTAACTGGCTGAGACACCAGCGGCACCCTGCCCTGAGTAGAAGTCAATTTGACCCTTTAGTTATGCAGCCAATGTCCAACTATGTGTTTTAGTTCACCTCAACTCAGTGGCAGTACACAATCAGCCCATGTGCAAGACTTATAATACATATTACATATAACATATAGGCTGCTGCCTGCTGGCAACAGCTGCACACTATACGCTGCACTGACTTTATGCGATCATACAGTAGGCTATACCATTTAACCACTAGTTGTTAATGCTTTAGATTGTATGTTCACTATGTTGATGCCCCAGACAAAATGCGTACTCTTGGGAACAAACCTAACCAGCTTGATGTAAAATTTGACTTCATTTCTGACAATTTCCAGATGTTTCAGTGTATGATATGGAACTCATGGATAAACATGAGGGCACCAAACCTACAGTAAGTTCACCACTGTAAGTACACTATTGAGACTGTACTTGGTACTCAATGAGGATGTTGTTCATTCAATTCCCGAGTTGAAACTATTTAAATCAGTGCAAAGGGTTTTCGGAATTACACAACACAATTTTTAATGTAAAGAAATGTTTTTGTAAGGGTTATAACTTATAAGCATAAAAGAGTGGGAGTACGATGTGATGATCTGGTTATTTCATGTAGGCTATCAGTATAATCTTGAATCCAATTATCCTTTAACCTTTTACACCACCAGAAGACATTTGGCATCTATATCATGAAAGTCTATAAAGTGAATCAATGTAATGACAAAAACTGTACACCTTGTTTCCCAGCTGTCTTTGACATGCTTTCATTTATGTGATGAATAAGCTTATTAGGCTAGAGGGTAATCAATAGTTTGGGGGGTTTTATTCCTGTCATATTGGTGTTTCAGCAAAGAAATCTGCCCAGCGAGAGAGAAAAAAAAGAGAGAAAAAAAAGATACTTCTGTCGCCACGTTATCAAACATGCTAAGTAGCGCTCTTCCTCGTTTGTAAAACATTACACAGTTCACTGGAGAGATACCTGCTATTGATCAAGTATATAGCTCAGTTCCGTTGCGTCACTCCTGCGGAGTCAGAGTGCACATCAGGGAGATGTTAAGGGAAAGAGGAAAAATAAGCTGAAGAAGGGGAAAATGTAAAACATAGCATATGTGGTTGAGCAGGGCTGAAAACTCACATGGGTGATTTCGTAGCCCAAGGGAGAGCTAACACTGAAATGCTCTTTGACCATGAAATGGCCCTGCCCGGTAATGGTGGTTAATGGCTGTGTGGTGCCGTGGTGCTGCGGCTGGGGGGGTGGGAGTGTGACTGGTGCAGATCTGCCTGCTCTAGTGGGTCCTATACACAGTGGAGGAAAGGGTGTGTGTGTGTGTGTGTGTGTGTGTGTGTGTGTGTGTGTGTGTGTGTGTGTGTGTGTGTGTGTGTGTGTGTGTGTGTGTGTGTGTGTGTGTGTGTGCGCGCATCTTACGGGCTCGTTCGGAAATAGCG
>OOFJ01058273.1:9720-24148 GCA_900323375.1 Benthosema glaciale
GAGCTTGACAAAAAAAACCCTTTGGGATCCTTGGTTACCCTTTTCTTTATTTTGGACGGCGGCACCCTAGGGCAGGGGTTCTCAACGTTTTTGGCTGGGGACCCCCTATATGCTTTGGCCATGTCTTGCGAATAAGTTGCCTTTGGCGACTCCCCCGAGGGGTTGTGGCCCCCAGGTTGAGAACCCCATGCCTTAGGGTCCCTTGAATGTCAATTCACTCTCCATGGGACGTTCACATACGTTTCTGCGGTCTCCTACTGCTCTTTTTTTTGGTTTGGTTGAAGATGGTCAGATACCTTTATTTTACCGTTTTATTTCCCTTTTATCATATATTGTGTTCCAAATCTAGTTAAGCTTCACTTCACCATCATTATTGAATTATTGATTTGAAAGGGAATTAATTGGTCCTCAATATCAGTATTATCGGCTGATGTTAGCCTTAAAATGCAATATCTGTATTGAATCAAAATAATTGGTTATTCGTTTTAGCCGATATTTTTATTGATAATAATTATGTTGGAAAAATAAAAGAAGCCTGGAAAAGCCTTTTGTGAGGATGAAGGCTATCAGTGTTTTCTGGGGAAGTTTTCAAAAGGGTAAACAAGTTGGAACATTTCTAAATAAAAATTCTACATTCATGCTGTTTATGTTTACTAGTGTTGGAATAAAGAGGCATTGCTTTTTCAAATTCAGTGTTTATATGCCTTTTTCAAAGGGACAGAATTATGATTGTTTTTTACAGAGTGAGATCACATCGGTATATATCGGTTATCGCCATAACGGACCAATTCATTATATTGGATATCAATATCGGCCAGAAATGTCATATTATTGCCCATCCCTATATCTCTATTTTGTGTTTGTTAAATATTATATCGTTTGTATGAATATCACATGGTCGTGTTGTGCTAATTGTCCATCTGTCTGCACTGTTATGATTGTTGAAGTGCAGAGATGGTAGGCTTGCCAGCCTAGCCTACCTCTGTTTTTCAGTGACACTTATGTCGTGACCACACTAGCATGACGCATGGCCTTTCAGTCCTCTGTGTTCTCTACAACCCAAACACACGTGCATACTCATACACTGGGAATTAAATAATGATGGAGCCCTATATGCGTTGTTAACTTGTTGTACTATCATATTGATTCGCGATCTATTGTGAACTTGCAGATTGGCTATTTTTTCATTGTGTTTACTTCACTCACTGTTGTAAGCTTGAAGGTGTGCTATCTTCAATTTTATACAAAATCTTTTTGTATTGTAACAAGCAAGTATGGACACCAGGTTAAATGCGGGAACTTCAGATCTTGTAATTGGAAAAACTAAACCTTTCAATTCATATAATGCTTAATGCCATATTTCTCTGATTCTATCTATCCTGATTCTCTGATGAATTGAAGGAGGCATTTTAAGAAGAAAAAGCAGGAGAGTGGACAGAGGCCAGAAAATAATGAGCAGTGGATTCAGGAGATGGCACAGAGAGAATGCGTTTTCTGTGTCTAAGATAGCAGGCCTTAGGCTCTAGAGTTATCAAGCTAGTGGTTGCTATTATATTATGGCATGGAACAGAGCTGCCTACTGACCTCATCTAGCCCATTTTGGACTGTGAGTCCACAAAGTAATGACTGGCCTTATTGTAATCTGTAATTCATCTGTTGTGCTGCATCATTGTATTGGAAGAGGCATTATTTGCGCTTAGAGCAATTATTTAGGCTAATAGAGTGCTAAAGTCTGACATTATTTCACATCCTACCTGGTTTGTGTTTTTTTTCTCTCCTATTCTGAATTCCCATAGACCTGAATGTTCTAAAAATAATAATAATGATCACGGCAGTTAGACTCCTATGGACATGAAGAATCGACGAATGTAGTAATTCACAGATTTATTATTTAACCTTGAAGTGATATACCTGGGTCCACTCCTATGTCCTATCGTTCACTCCTCCAGAATTGACCTGGTCTCCTCTCCTCGATTGTGAGCAGGTTTACACAAGGTATCTACTATCCATCAGTATATTTGCCCCCCACCCCTCCAAGGGCCCTCCATACATTTCTACCAGCTATGTGATCTTTAGGCCCTGGCCTCCAGTAGTCATATTCTTTCTCTACTAGACCTGTCATTCTTTGTCCTGCCTTAAGCTCTGTAGTGCTGTGGTTTTAAAAATTGGCACAAATGCAGTTTCCGCAGGTTTTTATTCGGAGTAACCGGGCACAAGTGAAGGGGCTTAACCATGCCCTCCTTTCAGGACAAACTCAGAATTTTAACCACTTAAGTCTCAGACATTTTCATGCACCTAGCACCTCACATTGCCTGTACATAACAGTTTGGTTAAACAAACCCAGTACATAGTCTGGACTTTGGACCTTTTTTCCCGTGCTTATTACCAGCTGATCATTGCTGATATGATTGGCTAGTAGAGTATTTGATCCTGGAGGTTTGTCCTTTAAACATGATTGTTGAAGTTTTGTCTTGACTCCTGTAAGTATCCCCTTTTACTTTACTTTGTTTGTTTTGCATGTTTCATGATCACATCCATCTCCTGACCTTCTCTATCCCTCTCTATCTACGAGTTTCTTCAAATATTTCTCACCCGCTCATAGTACTGGCAATCACTCAAGTGTTTCATGCAGGTGTAATACCTAAGGCTCTGGCAGGATTGTGTAGAATGTCTGTGTCTGATTGGGTTAGCAAGGGCTATTTCCGAAACTCTAGGAGTGCGGTGTACATAGAAATCACACTTTCGTCCTAGCCTCGGTCCCAGGCCTACTCATCTGCGAAGAGAAAAGCCTGGTCACAATCTAAACCAGAGACAGTATCGCGGAAGTTGTGGGGACGGAACATCCGTAAGATGTATTTCCCCCGGATACGCTATTTTTTTTTAAGTGTTGTGATTTTGACCAATCACAACACTTGTTTCATTCACGGAGATGTAAACAGATTTGTAATAGGTCAACGTCATTTCCTTGAGCTCTACTTCCGCCCAAATCCCGCAATTTCCGCCCAAAACATTTGATACCGGCTACAGCGTAGGTCTTGGCCAGCGTGCTTTCAGCCTGGGCCGCGGTCAAGCGGTCCAGGTACCTTGTATCCAGCCTTCCGGCGCGTCGCGGGTTTGAGTCCCGATCCAGACGACCTTTGCCACATGTATTCCCCCCATCTCTCTCCCCCTTTCCTGGCGTAATACTATAAAAATCTACAAATAAGGCAAAAAAATATTGTTAAAAAATAAAACACATGAAATAAAAAACACTTTTGCATGTCTGTCTTCAACCTTCAGGAAATGAAGGACTAGGGTTTGTCATGGGCAATTGGGCATGAATATCTCTCCAGGAGTAGCGACTAGCAACTAACCCGTCCCTAGCCCATATGGCAGTAGCCTATCGCCTGTTTCTGTAGCATGAGGCAGCTTGTGATGTACAAATAAACCCCCTGGCCTGGACATAACGCTAGTATGTTGTATGGAATTACCCCCAATCCAACCTCGGGAGTAGAGTGCTTATTTACTACTGTTTCCATCAACACACAGTGGTCTGTCACAAACTTGTCAAAATCTCGATTCAAAAAAGGTGTTTGCATTTAACCCATTTAAGACTGAGGCCGATTCTAAAGAAAAAAAGTATTTTTTAAATCTTAAAAGTTTTCTGAAAAACCTATTTGTCTATGTTCAGTGGTTCTCAAACTATTTCATTTCAAGGACCCCCAGAATTATATGTAATTGGCTGCAGACCCCCATCTGAAAATATGTTGTTTCAGGGACCCCCCAGAAGCAAAGATTTGAGTTAACAACGTTCGGTAACTTCACTCTGAAAGAATATATTAAGACACATTTTCACGATTTTTCAAAAAATAGCACTACAAGCTCGCTTATTTTTCAGTAGCTAAAGTATAATGTAATGCTTAACCAAAAGGGGTTCCCGGTTCTCGCCCTGATTGGGTAATTTGCTTATTAGTAATAGTATTAGTACTTATTTATTCTTATTGAAATGCTGTATGTTGTCATTTGTTGAGAATGGACAATAAGTTGCTGGCCTATGACAGGACAACCCCCTAACAGTCACACAAATGGACAAGTGCAGCTTCGTGTTCAATGCTCCTCTCCCTGTCTGGGTTTAATCCAGTTAGCTCCCTGTCTCGAGCCTTCGCACTGCACTGTCAGCGTTATGGAGGACTGGTGGGTTCTAACACTTGGACAAATGAAGACTCTTGTTTGTCTGGTCTAGCTACTAAGCTGCTTAATGCTGTTGTGTGCCTCAGGTGCACGACCGTGTCCTAAGCTCAGGAAATGGCCAACCTGGTTTGCTCCCAAATCACGCTAGGCAGCATCCTGGGCTTAATTAACTAATACAATGTTATACTGTTATATAAGCCACGTTTATTTTGGCAGCTAAAACCAATACAGTACCTTACTCTAGGATATTTTTGGTCAATCGTCCATTTACATTGGTTACAATTGCATACAGTTTTTAAGGCATAACCATATGTAATGACGCACATGCATGTGATCTGAATGCCACTATTAACGTTCACACACAGTCGGGGCCAGCCCTATATACCCTCTCACTACTAGTTGTTGTCACACTAACTGATTGTCTCCGTCTTTCTTCCCTCTCCCCAACAGATCATGGGCATCTCTGATTGATGAGTTTTTCCTCTACGGCTGAGCTGTGACTTTCCTCATAGTCCTCGCCCACACCTGTCCTCTTTGGCAGCCGTTCGTCCAGCCGGTCGGCGTGTGGCACCTTTCTGCCACCCCCGCTACCCTGTGAACTTTCAGGACACGAGACGACGAGCAAGGCACCACAGAACACCCGGCCTCGTCAGCATCTCCTCCGCCACCCCCGGACCCTTACCCCATCATCTCCCCTCCACCTGGAGGTAGAGCAACGACAGGCACCATGGTGCTGTCACAGAGACAACGTGATGAACTGTGAGTAGTAGCGCCAGGGAAGCCTATGTGGCCACATCTACTAGCACAGTTTTTCCAAACAGTGGGTTGGGACCCATGTATGGTCCGCAAATACATTATTTTTTTGTTTCCTAAAAAAAAATATTTTATAAGTTATTAATACGTTTTCTTTATTATTATTATATAATTATTATTATATAATATTATTAATTCAAGAACGTTTCCAACAGTATTCCATAGATAAAATAGTAATACAACAAAATCTAATTTCCATAAATAAATTCTAATGAACATTTAAGAAGTAGTAGCATTTCTCAACATGGAAACGATTGACGATTATGCAAAAAGAAAAAATGTAATAATTGTGATCGCCCTAAGCACAATATGAGCTCACTCTTATTTCTATGTCTAGATAGATGTAGTAGATGTCATAGGTCATTCACAATGCAATTTGACGTCTTTTACAAACGTGCACACGCATCACCTCACACCTATTTGTTTGAGTTTGAATGGGATTTCAAATCAAAACATTTGATTGTTGTTGAAATGTCCTAGAAAGCATCCACGAGGAGGTTTGCACTGATGGTTTACCAGGAGGTGCAAAGGACGTGTGTGTGTGCTGTCAGAGAGCATGTGTGCATGGAAGGATCTGTGCACAGTCTGTGCTGGGTTGCATGGAGAGTTGTGAATATTTCATAACTCACACATGAAGGGAGTAAAGATCAGAGGGAGGGGAGAAGAGATGAATGGAAGAAACCAACTGTTAGTTTAATGCAAGGAGACAACCCTAGCCCTTAATCCATCCAGTGCAGACATTAATGGCGGTGATTTCACCAGTTAGCTCTGGTTGGTAGGGTGGCTGAGTGATATGTTGTTTGTGTTAAAATGTGTTTAAATCCGTACATGTTGATGTGCCTCATTTTATTTACTTTACTGAAGTCTGACTTCTGAATAACACTTTTACACATTACACGTTTTAAAACCTACATAATCTACATATACAGAGAAGAGATGGTTTTGGTAAATGTTTTACCACAGAGGTTAAAACTTATTTAGTTGATTATTGCCTTTTGATTATTGAGCCATCATGTTTTGCCCAAGCCCCCAACGTTATTACTAGACCTGTGCTTTGATCATGTCAATTCCTAGTCCCAGACAGCTCTTAATCTGCTTTATAACGTGTTCTGCCCCTCTCGAAAGATCATCCATGATTTAGGTTCAGGTCAAACTCTGTTCAGTTAGGCTGAATCTGCTGTTTTGAAACTAGAGCATCTAAGATAAGTCCTCAGGGCGCCCGCTGGCCGAGTGGTCGAGAGTCCAGACGCATGCCACATATGGGCTCTGGCCACACAGTGTGTCGCATGTTCGAGTCCCATTCATGGTGACCTTTGCTGCATGTCTCTCTCCCTTTGTCTCTCTCCCTCTTTCCTGTCCATCTTCAGTCGATGCTATCAATAAAGGCAGAAAAGCCAAAGCCTTAAAATAAGTTCTGGCAGGTGAATGCAAACCACTAACTAACCCAGGAGAAGGTATTTACAAATATTGGAACAATGTGCATTGGTTCTTGTGAAGGAAAAACGGCAAAATCCCGGAGAGACTACATAGATTAAGATTTAAGAACAGCCTGTAAACTAATTTCCTTTACATTTATATCGGCTGTATGCATTACAAGAGAAATGAAGAAATGACATTGTGTAATCTTTGCCAACAATAGTATACATTCTAATTTCAATCAATTTTGGCTGGGTTGTAGGTCGGAATGCATGCAAGTCCCACAGCCATGCTTTTTTCCAATAGTCACTCTAACCACGTCCTACTCATTAAGCTCTATACTGTAGACAGGAAATTACACTCTTCAGCAGTCACTGTTGCCAAAGGTGACTTAATGCATAATGTTCTTGTGTGCTTGTTCATGCGTTTCACGCAGGACACATGATGGGTTACAATTCTTACAAATGATCTGCTTGCCAGTCAAAGGGCACTGAAGCCACAGCCTAAACTTAGCACTGCTGCTCATGAAATATTCACCCTTCATTTTAGAAAGGAACTGAACCGAACTGAACCGCGTACGTGCGTGAGTGCGTGTGGTCGAGACCTTTTTCAGGGCGTAATTGAGAGGTTCCCTCTTTGTGGTGGGTTTCCATGGATACTCAAACAGACCATCCCAGTGATTCAAACATTAGGGTCCCCGTTTCTTTTGGCAGCTCACACACGTTTACTGACATTGAAGGTGGAATTATGTAATTCCATCTGCCAGACAGGGTGGGGTTCTCTTTTCTGTTGAGGGGGCGGAGCTTACATTTCTCTTAGCACTGCCATTGAATAAATGGAACACTCTGAGGACAATGTGTTGCATTTAGTTGTGAAGCTCATAAGAAGTCACATGTCATGTTCATGCACAAAATAATCCAACACAATATCGCCATTTTCAACATAATCTAAAACAAGTGTCCCTGAGAAAGACTATAAACAGTTGCAGCAACCCGAGGGTGCATCAGTCTTTAGGCATCACTGGCTGTTCATATAATTGGTCCTCACTAATGTTCATGATAAAATCTAAAACAAAATCTACTCGTCTGTGTCTCATAAGAGGGCTCTGGACAGTTCAGAATCCTGTCTTCCAGTGACATCATTGTTTGGGAATCCAAGCTAATAGAAACTGCAGGCTTTCTATTCCTGAAAAGTTACAATGCAATAATGGAAGCCATCATTCTTGCGATGATAAAAATGTAAATAATTCAAAAGTTGTGTATGTGTGTGCTTCAGTGGTCTGTGTGTGTGCGTTATGCTGCTCAACAGTGACACTCCACACTGTGTCACCCAGCGGTATTGCAGCTGTATTTACTCTAGACGGACATACATACACATGCGGCCAGTTATTGGCCAGTAGAAAATATTGTGCTATTTTTTTTTTAGTGAGAACCAAATATATTAATTTAGGTTGAAAAATGGTGAAGTTGTCCTATAAACTCTGCTGGAGTTGCGTGAAAGGTTAGGGTTATTTGTCATCTTTAGTTGTCATTGGGGGGTGAATGTGAAAATGAAAACTACACTACAACCTTTAATTTCTTTTGTAGCTGCTACCGTCGGTGACCATGACATTGACCTTGTTTACTGTCTTAATCTTGATAAATATGATTTAGGCCATGTAATGCCATAGCATGTATGGGTGAACACTGAATGGTCGAGTCAGACACATTTTTAAATGGTTGGGAACCTGTGGACTCATGTTTCCAACCCCACCAAGTAACCCTCCTTTAATTTTGTCTTTTCCCAGAAACCGAGCTATAGCAGATTACCTCCGTTCCAATGGATACGAAGAGGCATACTCCACCTTCAAGAAAGAGGCAGAGATAGATATGGTAAGAACAAACACAGGGAAAAACGCAAAACGCTGTTTGATCATGAATAAGTGTTGTAAAATCTTTGACAATTCATAGATGGAAATCCATAGGTAAAGATGTTGTTGGCTCTGTGTTTTGTTATAACTGCTGCTTTTGTTGCAATTTCTTCTAGAATGAGGAGGTAGATAAAAAGTACGCTGGACTTCTGGAAAAGAAATGGACCTCAGTCATCAGATTACAGAAGAAGGTGAGCTGTGTTGTTTTGTGTGTACACTGGCCAATGACTGCTTTCCAAATCATTCAGCTCACACAAAGACGAGTAAGCAACACTGGAACGCGCTTTGCATTGCCGTCTAGGGCCGGATGTTACTTTCTGATGTGTCTTTCCTACTTGCCTGCAGGGAAATTACTTCTCCAATCTAGTTGCCCCATCCAACATTTACTGTTGAATGTGTGTGAAACGATACAGAAATTTGATTCTGAACCCTCTCAAATCAAACAGTAGTCATTTCTGATCAGACATGCTCGGCAGGGATCCAGAATAACTTCCACTAGTAGTACTGGTGAAGTACTGTCCCTTTTAAGACTGAGACTTTGCATTGCCATCGTCCGAGACCTTCCAGATCTACAAGCAAGCAAAGCATCAACTTGCATGTCAGTTTGTAGATCAGTTTTGTGTGTTGGCATGCAATTTAGACCATATATGTGTTTTTGTTTTATTAATGTAGGTGTGTCGCACACAATCCAACCAAAATGTAGTGAACACGCGTGAGGCAATTCCGCTGAAAACGTTAGTAGACGATCCATGTGGTTCTTTTGTGCACCAGTGATTTAATTTAAATGACATGACGTGACGTCAGTCACTTTGAAGTATAGGATGTTGGGCACGTTTCATCAACTTACACTCACACTGATGATGAACATACAGCACTACAGCAGGGAGGGAGAGACCGACCTAGTGATCAACATGCATTCATGCACTCTCACAAATTCCATCAGGTAAAGTTTAACAGGCACTTATATTTCAGAGAGGTTCAGAAAAGGCAGACAGAGGCAGCCCGCAGCTGACAGGAGAAATCAAGAATGAAAACAAAGCATGATAACATTGCGCTCAATTGATAATTGCCCATCTGGGCAGGTCTAGACAGGTTTCACTTGCCCACAGTTTTACCTTCGCACCGCATCCGTAAATGTCAGAAGCACTGAACCAGCCCTACTACTCATTTTGTTAGTCGTATTTCTTCATCGTTATGTCGGCTGTATACCAGCCAGATTTACAATGATATTCTTGTAAACATGAGTAGCATATCCTGTGCCAAGAGGCTGTTGCAATAAATACAAAATGTGTTTCGCAGATCCATCTCTCAATCCAGAGATTTCACAGGGGAAATCTGACGATTATGATATTATATAGGTAGAGACGCTAATTTCCTTCCTGTCTTCCCATCTTATTTCTTCCTCCATATATCTGCGTGTCCTCCGACAGGTGATGGAGCTGGAGTCAAAGTTGAACGAGGCCAAGGAGGAGATGACGCACGGCGGTCCCGTGGGGCAGAAGCGGGACCCCAAGGAGTGGATCCCCCGTCCCCCAGAGAGGTACGCCCTGAGCGGGCACCGCAGCCCCGTCACCCGCGTCATCTTCCACCCTGTCTTCTCCGTCATGGTCACAGCCTCTGAGGACGCCACTATCAAGGTGGGTAGTGGGTGTAAGGGTATCAGTTGTGCTGTTGGTGGGTTATTTTATTTGTCTCTGTGTGTGTGTGGTGATGCAAAATATATTACGATTGAATTACAGGCAAGCTCTGTAAAGTTTGAAACAAAAAAGAAAGAAATTGACCAATTTAAAATGTTATGGTAAAACGGAAATAAGACCAGTTTGTCCAGAGCATTGTTTAGAATATTGACCATTCTTTGAGCTGTAGTGCAAACAAGCCATTTCTTTGATAAACCCAAGCTAATTTTAAATGAAGACCTTGTGTAATACATACACAAGTACCTATAAAACAACTATCACACCTTTTGGGAGACTCATTCAAATCAGTGGTGCACATTATTGTTTAAGTTGGGTTATTATGTTGGGTAGTGAAAGTTGTTTTCACATGTTCTCACAACTGATTTGGGGCTTCTGTTGCTCTGATCCTGCGGATCATACTCGCAGCCATGCTGTGGATCTGAAGGCTCTTTGTCCTCTTGCTCTCATACGCCTTCCAGCACCACCCCTCACTACCTCCTTGCCCTCCTCCTCCCATGGCTCTGTTTTCCCTGCTGATTTTCTGCTGTGTCACTGCTCTGGGGTGGATATCGACTGATGCTCTTGTTGTCAGGGGCAACGCTGGCACAACGCTCCCGAGGCACCCTGGGAAACATGCAAATGGCGCTTTCTCTTTTCAGCGTTGATTTTCCTTCATCTCGCTGTTGATCAAACGCCCTGTTTGGTCATGATCACTTTGAATTTGATTGTCTAGTGTTGGTTTGTTTATTTTAAAGAGACAGTGGCAGTCCACTCAACTCGTAAGGGTTTTCCCCTCTGTAGCGATGCTGTGCGTCAGTACAGAATGCTGGTACAGAAACGGCATTTAGCGCCCAACTCATATAATATTCACCCCACGGGCACATTAGCATCCAGTCCTCAAGCAACACTGCCAAGTATAACATTGTTTTTGTGAATTGTGAAGTTATACAATTTGAGCATGACTATATATATAAACATAAATGTGTAATAAATCTAACGAAGAAATACATAAATAAAAACATGCAAGCCAACATCAATACCCCATGCTTGTAGATAGAGCAAGAAACATTTTGTATATTTACAATGCTTTCTTTGTCTACAGTCCTACACACATCTGCCCGTCTTAAAGTGTGAAACTGTAAAATGTGACCACCCTGTCTGTGTGTGTGTGTGTAGGTGTGGGACTACGAGGCAGGAGACTTTGAGCGGACCCTGAAGGGCCACACAGACTCTGTCCAGGACATCTCCTTTGACCAGACAGGAAAGCTGCTGGCGTCGTGTTCAGCCGACATGAGCATCAAGCTGTGGGACTTCCAGGGCTTTGAGTGCATCCGAACAATGCATGGTCAGTAGACCCGCTCATTGGCTGCCATGATGGCTCATTCTGTGACCCGCATAGGCTAGTCAATCTAAGGAGTGTCAAACTAGGGGTTATTCATGACTCTGAAACAATTGCGATTACTATTGCAATTTCTTGTGGTTTACGACACTTGAGGTTAGATTGACTGGCTGATGCTAATTAAGATACTCAATCTCAATATCATGCATTTATTTTTTTCCCTCCTAAGTTTCTCTTCGAATCCTGCACCATGATTACAGATGTTTTTGAATGATCTAAAATAATATAAGTGCAAAATCTTTTTGCACTTATATTATCAATCATTTGATGAAATTAAGTAAATAATAATAAATGAAAAGAACTTTTAACTTTCCACAAGCTGCATGTTGTGCGCATCTATTCTGGAAGTGTACAGAACCTTTTAGGCTTAAAGTCGGACTCATCGGCTGCATAATGGCTGATATTGATGTCGCCAATAAAATCAAACAATGGCTAATATTTCGGTCAAAAGGTTTTATGCGTATATCGGTAGGGCTACGCTACCTACTAATTTCTGTCCTCTGTGTTTTAGGCCATGATCACAATGTGTCGTCTGTAGCCATCATGCCCAATGGAGACCACATAGTGTCTGGCTCCAGAGACAAGACCATCAAGATGTGGGAAGTAGCCACTGGGTGAGAATCTCCGTAAAGTGCATATCTATGTGCTTCATAAGAGAATACAAAGGGCATTTCAGATGGGCCTTGAATTTTTGTGCTGGGATTTCATTTTTTTATTTATTTTTGTATTTTCCGTCTGCTAAAGAGCTGGAAAGATGTGAGACCCTTCCTTGTTACTGAACAACTCTATAGCAATGATTACTATCAGAACATTGAGCTTTAACTTAAAAAAGACAAACATCACTTATAATATATAAAAAAATATTGTAAGTTAAAAGCAATGAATCCGTTAACTATATGACGGCAGACTGCTTATTTTAACAAATCTGTATAGGACTAAATGCAGTTCGGAGCACATGGCTACTGTATCAAAGAGCTATGTTGCAGGTCCAGTAGTCGCTGGTGCAAGACAAAGTAAATAACGGTGATAAGAAAAGAAAGACCGAAATGTTGTGTACAGCCCTACTTACAACCCCTTTAACTAGCCAAACTGATCCATGTCAAGGTGTGTCTATTAAAGGGTATCACTCTGCCCACAGCTACTGTGTGAAGACATTCGCGGGCCACAGGGAGTGGGTGCGCATGGTGCGCCCCAACCAGGACGGCACACTGATCGCCAGCTGCTCCAACGACCAGACGGTGCGTGTGTGGGTGACCGCCTCCAAGGAGTGCAAGGCAGAGCTGCGAGAGCACGAGCACGTGGTGGAGTGCATCGCCTGGGCTCCAGACAGCGCGCACCCCACTATCCTGGAAGCCACTGGCTCGGAGGTATGTAGAACACACAGCACAGTTGTCTTCTGTTGGACCTCCGAGGCCTCTAGTTTGACTGTTGTTTATCAGCCCGAGACGGTTAAAATGAACAATTTTACACTCCGTAGTTTAAATTAGATTCTCAGGATTTTGCTTTCACACAGTTGGGACTAGATATGAAATGGCTTAACTAATAGTTCCCTTTGAACTGGAAACGTGACACCTTCATATGCGTTTCCGCACAAATCTGCTTCTGAGCCAATTGAATAAAGCTATGAGAAACTGAACTGGAAGAGGAAATGTTTATGCCACCTTGGGGAACTACAGTTACACACGGAGGCTATTGTCTCTCGATCTGTTTTAATCGACGGCATGAAAAAAATATGTTGCTTTCATTATTGATTTGTTGGGATATTAGTTCACATTAACCTGTCATTCCGAAGTTAGATATTTAGTAATGTAACACAAAGGAACATGCATGTACATTGTTGAATTGTCCCATGGCATTTTAAAATGGCAGAGTTAAAACGGCACAAACCTATTTGGATTTGAGATATTGTGGAAGTGGCAGTATAAATATCTAAACACCATGTCTGTTTCTCCTGCAGAATAAGAAGAGTGGGAAACCTGGCCCCTTCCTGCTCTCTGGATCCAGAGATAAAACTATTAAGATGTGGGACGTCAGCATTGGCTTGTGCCTTATGACCCTGGTGTGTATTTTATGTGTGTGTTCTTGCGTTCACTTTTTGTTGTGGCAACAAAGTTTGTTTTTTCGTTGGCTGTTGCTTTGCATAAACCGTGAAACCCAACAATAAATGGGACAGTTTAGGGCTATTTCTGGCACCATATCCCTTATTGTCTCATATTTGTTATTAGAAATGGTTCATTATCTCCATAGGTGCCAGTGCATGAAACAGAATACTGACAATGAAGGGGATATCAGTGCACATAATAATTATAGCTAATGTCTGTTTAGCAGGAGCCATTTGAGAAACAATGTCTTCCTCCCCTGTAGGTGGGCCATGACAACTGGGTGCGTGGGCTCCTGTTCCATCCTGGAGGCAGGTTCATAGTGAGTTGTGCCGATGACAAAACGCTGAGGATCTGGGACTACAAGAACAAGCGCTGCATGAAGACCCTGTGTGCCCATGAACACTTTGTTACCTCTCTGGGTAAGACTCAACCGAAAGCCCTAAATCCCCTTTTCCACAACTCTGAACAACCAGCTCTACAGTTCCCAACCAGTCATGTGTCACATAGACCAGTAGGTTTAGTCCATGCAGATTTTTATTCCATACTACTGTTAATTTCCTGATTGTAATTTTATGATACATGAAGTTGAAAGAGTCAGTGTCAGTTTAGTATGTTAATGTACGGTACCAAAGGTCAATATTTCAAATTCAACCAGCGTGTAATTTCTGTAAAGTAATCTGCTTGTGGTAAGTGTGCAGCTGAAGAATCTGATGAAATAGAAAATACTATAGATAATAGAAACATTAGGGTTGGAATAAGTGTACTGCTCTTTAACACCATGGCATGGCACTGAACTGGCATTCCACCCCTACAGATTTCCACAAGACGGCTCCCTACGTGGTGACGGGCAGTGTCGACCAAACAGTCAAAGTCTGGGAGTGCCGCTGAGACTGCCTCTACACCCCCTCCCCCACCCACCCAGTCCAACAGCAGCCCTATAGCC
>OOFJ01058275.1:0-15446 GCA_900323375.1 Benthosema glaciale
GTCCTGTGTCAGTTGCAAATGGACCTATAAACACTGAGGATTTGACTGTCGTGGAGAGCTGTCTACTATCATCCACACAGTCAAATCCTCAGTGTTTATAGGTCCATTTGCAACTGACACAGGACGGACACATGTGACCAAACGGACCCTTTTCTGGTGGTCTATTTGATTTACATTTGTACACTTTCACTCTCACCGTTAAATGGTTTGCATAAGCTGCCTTTACAATGTCACTTGACTCACCCAAGCCAGATAATGAGCAAATTCTCGATACTCAAGACAAGACACACACAGCTCAAGTCCATCGATAATATATATATACATGCATATAGGGGCTGCTGACCAAGCAGGCACGCTGCACCAGCTGCAGCTGCAGCAGCAGCTGTCCTGTAGCCTGCACACCGCTGTTTAGGCAAACACTGCGGGTATGCGAGCCGTTTGACAATTTGCAACACACCTGACATGTATTTTTCTTATATACCTGCAGCTCCAGGTATTGCGACTCTCGTCTCCCATGCCGATTTAACCAACACCAGCAGCAGCACAGCTGCAAGGCACACCACCCGCACATCCAATCAATTCACAACAACTCGAAATGATAGGCAATGCTGTGATTAACAGTCTCGTGGTAAACATTCCAAACATAATTAGCGTTCATTTGATTCTCGCTAGGAGGGAATATGAAAATATGGCAACAGTGTCTTACCGTTAAATTCGTAGAAGGCTATAAACCCTAGCTGGCTGTCAGGCGATGAGATGAGAGGACGGTCCAAGGAAAGGTACCAATGATGCTGCTCGATCAGCCTGCCTCTGACATCTTGTTCCTATGTCAGACAGCGCCCCCTGGCGGTTCGTTTTGGGGTAGGGAGGAATAATAATAAAAAATGTGGAGATATGACCTTACCAAGATGGCGTCCATAATAGTACGAGGCGTCGCGTTCCACACTGGGGTCCTACGTCAAAATTGGCGTCTGGCGAGAAGCCTGACATCTGCGACATGCACTGTTTCGCTTTATATTTATTTAGACATCTTTGTGTGCATTCTAGGGCTAATATATGGTTCGTGGCGGTTCTTTTAGATAATAATGATTCGTTATTTTTTTGGCACATTTTTCGGTTGTTTTAAGGCTCCTTCTTCCGTCCGTGTAGCGGCGGTGGGTCTTGCGGTTGGAAAAAGCGCCAACTTCTGCCTCCCTTGCCTCGTCTAGAATCTGTGCTCTGCAAATAGGGCTCGAAAAGCCGTGAATTGTGAAAAGAAAGAACCCGCGTTCGGTTCGGTTTGTGCCTGAAATGAACCAGTAGAGGTGAGTGAATACATCTGGCGACCAACGCGCGGCTTTTGTCGTGTCGTCCACCATCGGCACGGAACTGTTAGAAACGCGTGTTGTCTTTTTTTTCCTCCCAACACCACCACCACACCGATGTGGCCCGGTTGGTTGTGTTGTGTGCGACAAGAACTCTCCCATTTCGCTTGTTAATCGCAGCAGTAAATCGATTTAGATTTTATTTTTTTAATCCGTCGTCGTCATATTTGATTTCAACGTTTATTGAGTTGATGTTCCCGTGTGAAAAGGGGCAGGTCAGGTGCAAACAAGGACAAACTGCCGGGTTAGTAGTAGTAGTACGTCGTAACTACCGTGTTATGTAATGTCATATTGTGTGGCCGAGAGTCATGTGTGACTGTGCATCTTCTGAACGACGGGTATTGCCTATCTCGTGTGTTATAGATGCTATGGACGTGTGATGCTTATTATTACTACTTGCCTGGCTTTGTTATTGAGTGAAGTTTAAACTAGACTTTGTGGACTGTTTGCCTGTTTTCATTCTGTGGCCAGTGGGGCGCGCTGTTGCCTCTTCTCTGGTCAGAATCAGATTGACGCTAAACGGCTGATTGGTTGATTGATTGACATTTTTTTTATTTCACAGTATGTAGAATGGGTACATTTCAAACCAAAGCACAAGTCAAGTTTGTGGACGACACCATGAAAAGCACACAACTTGTTTACATTAGGGTCCACTATTTTCAATTCATCAGAACATTTAAAGACTTACAAATACACAATCCTATAAAAATAAACCAGGAAATCATTGATTGAAGAGCTTATTAACAGTTTGGAGAATTACAGTACATTTCAAGCACAACTCAAAACAAAACTGTTAACTGGACGACACCATAAAGCATTACACTTCTTTACAATAGGGTCCACCATGTTCAATTCATCATAACATTTAGAGATGTACAAATATACACTACTAGCCAAAATACAGGAAATCATAGTGGAGGTAAAAGGGAAAAGAGAAATATACAAAGAGGGGAAAGGGGGTGTATGGGTGGGTATCATCATATAAAGGAAGTAAAAAAAAAACATGTACAGTATGGGGACTCAGACTTTATTTACGGGGGCCAGTTTTGAATTGCAGCCTTCAGTACGTGCTCTTTGAGCGCGGCTTTGAAGGAGTCAAGGGATTCACATGTCTTAATGTCTGTGTTCCAGCGGAACATGCCTGGACTACAGGGTGAAACCGTGATGGTGGCCCTTGGGAGCCCTATCAAGAAGAGTAAGCTGTCCCTCAAGTTCTTCCAGAAGAAGGAAACTAAACGAGCGTTGGATTTCAATGAATCTCCGATAGATGAACCTAAAGCGGCGGACATTGAGGAGGATGAGCCTGCAGTAAGGTGGGTGCCCCATCAATCCCTTCAGATTCAGAGGGAGTATTGTGATGCCACTATCCAGCATATGTCAGATTATTGGGTTGGTGCTGGGATGAATGAATGTGTTATTTGGTTGCCAACTTGGTTTTAATGTTAACGTACGCCTTTCCCCCATTCTGCAGCCATATTGATCAGGTGATACCTCTCCCCGAACCATGTCCAGCCTCCCCAATACCTCTTATGTCATGTGAGAAGAGTGAGACTGTGGTGCCATTTTCGGGATTGAACAACCTGGGGAACACTTGCTATCTGAATAGCATTCTACAGGTAAGGAATAACAACCCTGGGATGCTTTCCTCTTAAGAACATTCTGCAATGTGAGCTTGTTGTGAGCTTTTTCACATCAAATGTTTGATCATTTCGATTCCAGGTGCTATACTACTGCCCAGGGCTCAGAGATGGCATCAAAAAGCTGCACAGAATCTCAACCGGTCAAGACAAAACAAAGGCAGAAACAAAGGAAGAAAGTTCTAAAAGTGACTTGGAGGTTAGTGCAAAATCCATGTGTTGTTGTTTTTTTTCTTTAATTGAAAAAACAAGTGTACTAGATTTGATCTCCCATCATGTTTTATTGGCAGGGACGTAAAATTGACACATTTTCTAATATTGCTTATACAGTGTATATATTTTTTTCTCACTGGAAGCATTTTGTGATCACCGTGTGATTAACAGGAAGAAGGTTCTTCTGAGGAGGCATTACCAGCTCACATGGAGCTACTCGGCGACTTCAACAGTCTGATTACGTCAATGGAACAGCTGCAGTCCAGCTTCCTGCTCAGCCCCGTCGACGACGGTGAAGGAGACCTGGCCACAGCACCTCGCAAAGTACTCAACACACTCCGGTACTGTCTCGTTTGAAACACCTCTGTAATCTGGCAGTTTGATAAATGTTTAATTTACCACTGCCAAATGTAAGATGTGATGGTTGTTTGTTTTTTTGTATTTGTTTTTAGTTTTTGAAAGTAATGGCTTTGACAGTAGTAAGACCACAGTTTAAATGTGGTCAGAATCCATTGTACTGATGTTTCTGTTACAGCATTGTCATTTTTTAAAGTGTACTTTTTTTACCCCCAGAAAACTCAACCCCATGTATGAAGGATACCAACAACATGATGCCCAGGAGTTGTTGCAGTGCATCCTGGGATATATCCAGGATGCATGCGTCACCATCAGGAAGGAGAAGCCTGAAGAAAAGCCGGATGAAAATGTACCAGAAGTCAAACCAGAGAGCACCACCTGTGTGAGCTCCAGCGACACAGCTACCACAGAGGAGGAAGGCCAAAGCAATGGCAAGAGAAAGAGCGACACAGAGGTGGGAAACGCCAAGAAGAAACCCAAATCCGTCAAGTCTGATGCAGAGCCGCTGAGCAGACCCATGACCCGCTCCAAGAGGAAGTCCTCCAGTGACATCACCACCATGCCCTGCATGGTGGTGATGTCACGTCTGAACACCAACATAGACAATGGGGCGGAGAAAAAGGATGGAGAGGAGCAGGACGGGAGTGACGGCGAGGAGAAAGGTGACAAGACCTCGAAGAAGGACGAGGGAAAGCGAAAAAAGAGAAACAGGCTGGCCTGGCTGAGACCTTCTGGGAAGCAGCCCAGTATCTTCTCCAAGTTCCGCAGCATGGGGAAGCTCAGTTCCACTACTGTAGCTAAGAACCAGGACAAACCAGGCCTGGAGACGGGACCGGATACCAGTGAGAAAACGGGTCCAGAGCCTGCCAGTCCAAATACAGCTGACAACAAGAAGACAAGTAGTCAAGGTAAGAGAATGGGGCTGTTAAAGTGCATGTAAGTTGTAAATTCTGGGCAACATTGATTGCAATTTAAACAAGTACGTATGTGTAGTTTGTGTACTGTATGTACATAAGATCCAAAAAATAGATTACATACAAAGTCAATGCAAGGACGAGAAGTTGGCGCGGCACGAACAGGGTGGACTGAGCTGTCTTGGGTGAACGAGCGGGTCCATTTGGTTACACTCCCAATGTTAAATTACTGTCTACAGCCAATCTGCGTGTGACGTGAGCAAAGGGACGTTTTTTTCTTAACCAACATTGACATGCACGTCATGACCAAAATGAAGCGATGTGAGCAACTGGAAACAAATATATATATTCACGTCTGAATGCACCTTTAAGGAGAAATGCCTGCTTTCCACTTTATTTAATTTTAAGTTTGTTGCGTCTCTAACAGCACTGCCAGTTTCTTAATTTACACTACAGTAAATGTAATGTTGCTTTCTGTGGTGCACCAGCTTGTGAGGGCCTTGACCTAGGAGTGATGATCAAATTGTGGCTTCACTGTTTGTGTTCAGATTGCCTGGACCTGATGGAGCGGTTGTTCCAGGGGCGCCTGGTACTGAGGACTCGCTGTCTGGAGTGTGAGAACTACACAGAGAGGAGGGAGGACTTCCAAGATATCAGTGTCCCTGTACAGGAGGACCAACCCAGCAGCCAAGCTGATCTCTCTGAGGGTGAGTATCTGACTACTACTGCACACAGGCTTGGAAATGACAGTTAAAACACATGTGCATGTATCCTTGCAGACTGATGTAGTAGTGCTTATTGACAAATATGAAATTAATAAAGTCAGAGGAGATTTAAAGTCGCTTCTCCTTGTAACTATGCATTCCTCTCCACTCCAGTCTCTCCAGACCCTAAACCAGAGGTGAAGACTCTGAAGTGGGCCATCTCCCAGTTTGCCTCTGTGGAGCGCATATCCGGAGAGGACAAGTACTTCTGCGAGACCTGCCACCATTATGCAGAGGCAGAGAGGAGCCTTTTGTTTGATAAAACTCCAGAGGTTGTCACCATTCACCTCAAGTGCTTCTCTGCCAACGGTTTAGAGTGAGTATAATATGTGAAAGGTTTCAGTTTTCCTTTCTCTATGTAGAACATCACAAACCTCTCAGTCTAAAGGTCAAATGTTCAGATGGCTTATTTAACATCCTCTCCCTAGCAGTATGTCAGATTCATCTATATGAGACCTGACTGACTCGCTCTTCCCTACCCTCTTGCTCCACAGACTAGACCCATATGCAGGCCTCTCTAAGGTGAACACCCCACTTCAGACCCCGCTGACGCTGTCCCTAGAGGAGTGGTGCACGCAGCCCTCGGCTAATGAGGGCCGACGCTATGAGCTGTTCGCCGTGGTCATGCACAGCGGCGTCACTATCAGCAGTGGCCACTACACCACCTACATCCGTATGTCTGACCTGAAAGACACGAGGCTCTGGCCGCAGGGTGAGAACAAAGTCAAGACCGAGGAGGTAGTGGAGGGGGAAGCAGCAGGCGAACCGAAGCAGAAAGAGGAGTCTACGCTGGACTACGATGATGGCGAAGTGTCGTTTAGCTTGAGAGGGAGAGCGCAAAGCAGTGGAGACGCTAACACAAACTCGGCCAGCAGCATCTCTGGCAAAAAGGCATGCAAGAAGTCGTCAGACGGTGCAGTGGGGCTCCTAGGGGGCCAGAGGAGTGTGTCAGATAATTATGAACTGACCAACGGAAGCAGCAAACAGCCAGAGGGATCTAGGCGCAGGCAAAACACAATTAGCCTTGGGCAGAACACGGAGAACGAACTGAAGAAGGAGCCCGAGGCTGACGAAGGAGCACAGGGTTCATCTACAGCTGTGTGTGGAGGTGGAGTGGAGGCCACAGAGCAGCAGGTTCTCAACAGGCTCCTGGAATACGAGGGCAAATGGCTGCTGTTTGACGACTCGGAGGTGCGTTTGTTTGAGGAGGAAGATTTCCTGAGAGCCTGCTCTCCAAAAACCTGTACCACATCCACACCCTATCTACTTTTCTACAGGAGAGCGGCTGACCCTGGACACTAAACTGAGCACGACCAAGAGTTTGTCAATGCACCTGTCAAGCCTCGTTTTAGCAGAACACGTGAGACGGTTGTACTGTCGGCTGAACAAACCCAATCCTGGCTTGTCTACTTAAAACTAAAAAGCTGTCATCTACATTAGATATGGATTCATGCTTAAGGAATGCTAGCCCCTAACGGGACCCTCGATTACCCTTTTCAGAATTTTGGACCTTAGGGTCCCTTCCTAGTTATTCCACTCTTCATAGGACGCAGCTTTACCACTGTCTGTTCACAGAGAACCGTGGGGTCGCTTGAGTGTTCATGAGATGTTTCAAAGATGCATAGAGTAGCAGTAGGAGACAGCGGGAACAGATGCAAAGCAGCGTTAATAAGTATTTTTTATCTATTTTTGAAGTTTTGGCTTCTCTGAAATTCTCTCATCCTCACTTCCCAATGTCCCTCCTTCCGCACCGTGACTGGATAGGTGCACGTCCTGGTTACTGCCTCTGATTGGCCAACAGACAAAACTTCAGTCTCTTACTGCTACTCTATGCATCTTTGCAACATCTCATCAACACTCAAGCGACCCCGCGGGTCTCTGTGAACAGACAGTGGTAAAGTTGCGTCCTATGGAGAGTGGAATAACTAGAAGGGAGCCTAGGCCACTGTCGTCCAAAATTCAGAAAAGGTAACGAGGGTCCCGAAAGGGGCTAAAGAAATGCAAGACTTTGATTCAGACTAGCCTTTTTGAAATAACGTCCTTTTCAGATGTGGCTTCTGCAATAGACTGATTTGACCTTTAAGCACGGGAGTGCTTCTGCCAATTGTTCTATGGCTTGGTTGTCTGGTTTAATATTATTGTTTGTCTGTCTATTCCGTCTTTCTAGGTCCTCTTTAAAACGTTTTGGTGTCTTTTTAGTGTTGAACCTTCCTTTTTACAACATGGAAAAGCACTTTGATACTTCAGATTCTATTTGAATACCCTTTAAGTCAGCAGCTACTACCTACAGCCATTCCTTTTGTGTGCAAAATAGATTGGCCAGGTATAAATGGAATAGAATATTTTTTTATTTTATAAATCTTTTTTAACACACCTCAATGTCCAGTCCTTTAGAACTCTTTAAAATGAACAGACAACATGATATGACAAACAGTTCCAGGTTGTTCGTTTCCATATAGAAATTGGCTATACATTTCATTTCACAAAGTTGTTGATTTTGTCTATTTTCACCTGAACCGATCCCCCCCCACCCCCTTATTTTCAGTGTTTTGACTCTGAGTTTTCCGTTATCCAATTAATCAGTCGGACCAGAGATGTCAAGAATTCCAAACGCCATATAATTCGGCACAAATAATAATAAAAGGACATGTCTAAAAGGATCTGTCAAACAATGTGCTATCACAGTGAATATAACAACCACCACTTATGGACCAAATGCTCTAGATAGAATGGCCCATACTTCACATTTTCTTCCGTCAGTCGCAGATTTGTCCCAAAAGAAATTGAAATGGTAATCACTCAAGGTAACCTTTTATGATCCTTTATTCCTTGGGGTCATCCCAATAACATTAAAATTGTGAAGTATATACATTTTGGATCATGGTAAATTCAGGGGTTGAAAGTTGGGTACTATTAACATCGCCTCTAAAAAACAAACAAAAAACCCCACCTTGGGTTAAAAACAGCCATAGCCGATTAGCTGTCCTCACATATATGAATGATGCGGTCGCATTAAGGGCAAGTGCAACATGTCACTTCTCAGAATATGTGCCCTTTCAAAGAGTTTGAATCTTTGCAGTTTATTCGAAAGATGTGTTCTTCGTGGACCATTGTCAGCACTGTCTGACGAACCCGGAACGACGTTATAACTTATAAGGCGCATATCAGAAACTCCCTGGTGTTTACAACAAAGACATTTTTCACCATTATTCCCAGACAGTGGAAGGGAAGAGAGACATTTGAACAGTGTCAGCTTTTAGAAGTGCTTGAGACAAGGATACAGCAACTCCAATCCGATGGCATTCTAGATGAATTCTACGTGCAAAGGTACAATTTTGGTACTTTGCTATGGCTGTTTTTAGCCCAAGGAATCCATTGCAACTATTAATGCTTGCAATGGATTCAGAATCATAAATAACTCCTAATTTGATGTTAAATGCTACTTAAAGCATAATTAAAATTTGACGTGCCTTATATAGGATGACTGAGGAGACTGGCCTGATGTTGCTTTTAAAGAAGGAAGTAAAGGCTGTATTTCAGGACTGCAACATGATAGCTGTCATCCAAAATAATTCCATCAATGCTGAAGACATGTTAATACTGAAGCACAGACTTCATAAACATGGAATCACCATTAAGTTCATCCCCAATGAGGTAAAACAGCATATACTTCAGCGTATGGTAACCATGATCCAAAATGTATATAATTCACACTTTTTTATGTTATTTGGATGACCCATAAAAAAAGCCTTGTATTATTACTATTGCAATTTATTTTGGGTCATGGCCCTTTTTAGCTTAGATTGACTAGCCTATTAGCTGTCTTGTATTGCCCTGCACATAAAGTCAAAAACAGTTTTTTGATGCACAATAATGTGAACACTAGGGGGCCATGGAAGTGATACTGGATCCAGTTCAATGTCTGCATTTAAAGTGCCAGACATTTTCCCTGTATTTTTGTGCTTTGGTGCAGAATCAAAGGCATTGTGTAAGGCTGTCAGTACCAGCATTTGTTTGAGGAAAATTATATTTGCCTATATCATGACACTGTCCATGCACCTCTGGTATCACTTACTACTGTATATCCTTATTGAAAATATTATTTTGTTCCCCACCCCAGTAATGGCCTATGTCAAGAGCGTGACCTAGGCCATTTTATGTTTAAGTCAAAGACAATGTGACTTACCGGTACAGTAGGCCAATATCTTTTAACTAAGTCACATTGTCTTGTAACTGAATGACAGTTTGTATGGCAATGGTCATATCATTGTTATAAGCTTTTTGGGTGAAATAATTAAGAAATCGGTTTGTTTTGGTTCAGTTTTCACAACATTATTTTAGCATGGTAATTTGAATAGGCCAGCCAGTGACCGGTGCGCTGTAACATTTTGTTTTGGAATGGGATATTTCCAACCTTGCACAGTGTTTAAATTCTTGTCATTCCCATCATAAATCAATGGAAAAAAATCCTGCTTGATCTGGCTGGTAAGGCTAGTCTGCTGTCTAGGAAAGTTATTCATTTGGCCTGCTTACTGTAATGTTCTGTCTTGCAGTGTTCCATCGTTTTCAGGGCTTTTAAAATATAAATGATTTATTCTTGTACACTTTCAACACTGAAATTAATGCAATGCACGCAGGAGATAAAAATATACAAAATATATATTATGGTGCACTTATGTATATAAATAAAACTATAGCTGCCCTCAAAGATGGTCACAAAATAATATGAATAGTTAATACATTAAAAGTACCTCTTGAAATCGCTATGGCAAACCTACTGTATATAGGGAAATGGGATATTGTAGCTATTGTGCCATATTGCACAAGATACATTTTAGATATGTAATGTTTGAAAAAGGATGTAGTAGGGAGGGGTCATGCAATGATGGACCAAGGTGTGGAGATTAATGTGTACAAATGAATGTTGCCAATAATGAAACGTTAATTATCCATGATGGTGGAAATAAGATGGCAAAGCATTGGTTGGATAAGAGCCAATTTTAGATAGCTAGACCCCTGGTGTAAGTATCCCAAGTCCCACCCATCCCATTTCAGCAGATAAGTAGAAACATTTATCCATAACTTTGAAAGCACAGTTATTCCAGTGCAGCTAGGGAGAGAAGCATCACCAAACAAACAAACCAAGGATAAAGAATTTCACGTCCCAGAATACACAGTGAATCCCCTCCATAAGTAACATACAGCATGTTAGTCTTGACTTGTATGTAATGTTAAATGGGTTCTGTTCTGTAGATTTATATTACAACTAGAAGTAGCTTCTACTCTCCCTCTGTGAAGATGGCCCTCAAGGCAGGGGCTGAGTTGTCTGAGTGGCCCAGAAGAAATAAGCTTCCATGTGACTGTCCTTTACCAAAAACCTCCAACACTCTATGTTGTTACGCATGTGTCACTCAGCACTGAGGGCAGGACCAGAGGGGCAGCCAAAAGTCTGTACCAATGTCTCAGTTGCATATCAGCCATTTGATCATCATATGCCTATGCCCCATGTACAGCAAACATTACTGCAACATAGTCTTTGGTTCTGAAAGTGAACTTTGCAGACTGTCCACACATGCCATTTTAGGTGATTCATGAGTTTGTATTTAACAATAATTTCAGAGCAGTTACTGTACAATTAAGTTGACAAACAACAATGGCGTTTAAATAATTATACTGTACCCTCATTCCAGTTTAAAGTGTTGCTGTGACAGTAATATGCATCAACACTGTCAGGGTTTGTTTTCGCCTTTTGAATTCTATCCAATCTACCAATTTGTTTTAACTGCAAATAGTTAATGGCAAATATGGGAGAGCAAGAATTTGTTTTGAAACACTCGTCCCGGTGGTATTTTGTACATCTGTCATTGTTAATTTGATAGTAAAAACATTATATATTCATATTGTTTGTGGCATTTTAATTCTGAACTCAAGTGATAGCAAGTGAAATCTCAACAGCTAGTCTGGTGCATCACAGCAGGGGTGGGCACTTTGACGATGGAGAGGGCCACTATATTTCCACACTCAGTCCAGAGGGACACATTGTATTTTAGTGACGTGGCAAAAATAGCCGATCTACAAGCTCAAAGCGCGTCACAATGAGACATGTTTTGAGCTTGTAGATCGGCTATTTTTGCCATTATTTGAATTGAAATCCAAAATATTTTTTTGCTATTTTTGAATTGGAATCCTGAAGTTACATTTTTATTTAATTTCAAATGCACTTAATTATAGTTGTGCTAACTTTATGAACATAGTTGAATACTCTTATTAAGCTACCAATTTAAACTGGTCCTGTTTGCATGCTTCAGCTGAAATCAATAATATATCAATATTCTGATATTAACCTGCAGGCCGCAATAAGTGAAGGTGGGGGCCACCTGTGGCCCACGGGCTGTGGTTGCAGATGAAGGAGAAGACGCTGGAGCAGCTCTTGACAATTCAAGCCTTTTATTTAGGTGCTTGCTTGTATAAAATGAAATTACTAACATTTCAACCTATACAGTCTTCATCAGTCATCTAATCAAATGAAATCTCATCAGTAGAATGAAATCTCTTCTGATTATAGTTTCCAATACCAACATCCCGTTATGAGTCAGTGAAGTGAGAACTTCTCCAAATCATTAGAAATCCTGATATTTGCTTTTTTATTTCCATCGAATAAAAAAAAACCCACATCATTTGGACATTAAAATATTTATTTAGTAAAATATTTAAAATAAACAAACTACATAAAACTGTTTGAGGAAGTTTGAAAGAAGTCCCCAGCTTTAAAATAATGTAGCTTAAACTAAAAATGATAAAGCATCATGATAAATAATAATATTTGCACATTTTCCTCTCACCCATTTTGGATTAAATAGTAAACTTTCAAGTTGTAAAATGCATTGCTACACTGTAATAAAAAGTGCACACATGAAATTGAATACAGATTTGACACACCGTAAGCAGTTATAAAGTCACCTTGACTCCCATCTTGCGGACATTTGTCAATGTTTCAGGAAAACATTTCGATATTGGCACTTTCGACATAACCATCTTAACATTGATTTCTTGTTAAAAAGCAAACGGTACCATTTGACTAAAACTGTCTTTTTGGCTTGCAGAGGGGCAGTTCAAATAAAGAAATGGTGGCTGAAGGATCGCTTGCATGTCTGACAAAATGTCTGACAAAAATTATAAACATTGAACTTGCCAAGGTATGACTTTTAGAACCACTTTTGTCCTACTGAACGAGTGAAGGTTTATCTGTAAACAAATTAAGACACTGGAATGACGTACCAAGCTGTAACACTTTCTTCTTTGTTCATCAGGAACACTGGTCGACTTTCTGGAGACACTCATATTTACACTCGGTAATAAATTAATGTTGCAATCCTCACTTCATTTTTTTCTTCATCTTCAAATGTCAAGCTTCCGAAGACTCATTCTGCTGAAGGAATCCCTGGAAAAACAACAAAACAAACAGCTTTGTTTACACAGCAAATAAATATCCTATATTATATAACGGTATATACTGATTTTACAAAGGCACCATAGATCTGGAAATAGATCGGCACTACTTGCATAAAACAATTTTGCTGATTTAAGTTCATGCTGTGTTGCTTGCTAGTGTGACTGTGAACGGGGCCTTATATGAAATGTTTGCATTTATGTCACATATTGAGTCTACTAAATGTGAGGAGTAAATTAAGATTCATAAAATGGATAGGAATGCAAAATCTAATAATACAAGAATATATCTATGCTTAATAACAGCATTACGTAAAAATGCAGTCAGAAAGTTCAAACTACCTTGTCAAGCTGTCCGTTTGCTGCATGTTTTTACAGAAACAAAAGCAATAAGACATTGAACCGGGAATACAATTAATATAGACCGATCTCAGTTCGTTTTACAGGTTGCAGGTCTAGAGCAAAAATGGTTTCTGTCCCTAGACCGTATCAGAGAACTGAAAGGATCCCTGGTCAATTAACCTTACGTATGGCTTAATTAGAATTGCCCTCTATAACTAACAATTTAGACAACTCTGGACGCAAGTTGATGATGTCATTTCCAATGTGTGGTCCCAGCCCTAAGGAATGTAAAATGCTTGTGGTAATGAAATGTATTTAAATATTGCTTTGATGCTAATATTAACCTTAGGAAGTATTAAGTTGTTTTTTGGTAGTAGGCCTACATGCATTCCATAGGGTTGGACCACACACAAACATATGACATCAACTTGTGACATGAGCTATTGAGTGAAAGAAACCATTTCTAAAATATTTATGGTTTTAATTTCTAATTTAGGTTATTTATATAGGGCAATTATAATGTATTAATACATACGGCGTATTAACCAGAGATCCTTTTTAACAATAAATAGAAACCGGGTGATCAAGGTTCAAATGAATATCTCTTGCTTTCTCTCAAACACAGAGAGTCCCTGGTTGGTCCTACCTGTGTGAGTTGACCTGCAGGACAGGTTTGTAAAGCTGGGGGATCTTTCTGTTGAGGAGGGGCTGCAGGGCCTCTTTGAGACGATGGTAGTTCCTCTCCAGCTCTCGCTGGTACTCCTTCTGGTCTGGACCAATCAGACTCTTGTTCTTCCGCAGAGCATCCTCACACCTAGCCAATGAAAGTCAATGACACAGCGGACTGAATCAAGTGCCCTAAAAGTGATTAAATATTTAAAACCAACGATCGATTACAGGCGTACCTCTTGGTGAAGTCTTTGAAGCAGAGACGTAGCTTGTTATGGTGTCTGTAGAGCTTTGGATCGCTGGGGATCTCACACAGGAACACTTGAGCCACCTCCAGAGGGCCCTGATCAATACAACACACATTTATTTAAAGGAACTCCCACATTCCTGAAGGGTTGGACTTGGTAATATGCATTACCAATCATAAATCAATCAATTTAGCTTCACTGTTCGCACTTTTTACATACATTAGTTCATCGTTGTGAGCTTGTAGATTGGTTATTTAAGGCAAAGAGATATGGCATAGACAGGGAAACAAATAGTGGAGCTAGTAGACACCTGGGCTGGTGCACACACCGGTAAACTATGTAGGGTTTAAGTGGTTAATATCATATGCAAGCTTTACTACATCAGAGGTTTTTCGATTGATTGCCTCGATATCTTTCAAAACAACCCTGTGGCATTTCAAGGTTACCTGGTTGACAGTGGTGCCCACAGAGCCCTGCAGCACCATCTGCAGCATCTTGGCATCAGAAGGGTCCTGGTGGGTGGCGAAGGCCAGTTCCTGAGTCTTCTTCTGCATGTCCTCTATGGCTACCTCAATAGGCATGGAGAGGTACTGGACAAAAGACACAGGGCAGGAGCCAAAAGGTTTTTTAGTGACAAGGGAATATGATGCACAATATGTGGCTTCATTTGATGGAAGTTGGCACGCATGCAAAATAAAACACCATGGGGCGAATCAACTGAATGTATTATTTCAATGACACCTATATTTATGACGTGTATAATCATTCATCCCAAAATGAGATTGGGGCACATGGCGATGCTGAATTCGTAAGGTCTGGCGGTTTAGCGCGGACTTTACCTCCTCTTTGTGGATTATGTTGATGCGTGTCTTTATGTACGGGAAGGCGTGGGAGGTGGTGAGGGTGGTCTTGCGTTTGAACTGCTCGTGCAGGTCCCCGTGGGCCCGTCCATCCAGGGTGAACGGGGTGCAGTACACAAAGCGCCTCAGGTTGTAGTTCTTGTCGAAGTACGTGATGCGGTCCTTCATCTCGTATGTGTCGAAGTACGGCTCGACATACGTGATCTGGATGAACGCCTGGAGAAAGATGGAATGACGCGGAGAAAAAAATGCAACATTTTTAATTTTGTCATTAAGACAAAAAGCAACAATACAGTAGAATAGGAGTTGCACTAACCGAGTGAACTTACAATTTTAAATTACATCCAAAATCATAGCTGAAGAAATGATTCACATGCAAACCATTTTCCCAAACTAATAAGTAAGAAAAAGCAAATGTGACTCATCATTATTGTCCTGTGTGACACTGACCTTGTTGGGATCCAGTTTGCACTTGTCCACTGGGTTAGAGTCCTTAATAACCTCCACTTGTTCTTCTCCAAATCGCTCGCCATAGAAACCCTGAGGATGAACACAGCAAACATGGCCAGCTTAGAACCTCCCCACAAAAATAGGTACAACATACAGTATATCTCTAAAAAAATATCTTT
>OOFJ01058279.1:0-11574 GCA_900323375.1 Benthosema glaciale
GTGTGTGTGTGTGTGTGTGTGTGTGTGTGTGTGTGTGTGTGTGTGTGTGTGTGTGTGTGTGTGTGTGTGTGTGTAGGGTTTTGTTTAGATATGCTGGAGTCCCATTCAGCCCTACAGCTCTCCTCCTCCGACTTGTCAACATAAATAAACCCTCTCATCCACAACAGAGACACAGAGGGAGGATGTTCTGTTCATTTGGCACTGAAAGTGTACAAACTGACCCCTCAACGGAATTATATAGTGTAGGAGCACTAAACCAAAGATGATAAATAAATATCATCCCCACCCCCCACAAAATCCAATTAATTCAACTCTTTAGTGAAATTAGACATCAAAACGTTTCACATCACAAAATGTGAGTTTCTAGTTTAGCTAAACTAAAGTATTTGTAATAGAACAAAGTGTATACGGCTTAAGTGGTTAAGACAAGAGTCTGCTTTTCCTTTCGGCTGTACCCTTCAGACGTCGCCAATCGCCATAGCGGATCATCGATCTGCCTCCATCTGACCCAGTGCTATGTGCCTCCTTTATGTCCTCTTTCACTACATGCACAAATCTTCTCTTTGGTCTTCCTCTGCTGGCCCTCCAGTTCGAACCTCAAGTTTAATTAATACTCAGGATTTTACTGTGTAAGGGCAGCACCCCCCCCCACTCACCCTTTCCCTAAGCGGGAACGCTGTGGAACAACAGCTGACTTCCCAAGCTACGGGACAGTCCTCTGGGGAGCGATCAGAGAATGGGACAAAGCGCGGTTGTTCCCCCCGGGGATGTTTGCGGTGTTTGGGGGGCGTGAGGGAAACTTCAAAAGGATTCAAATGAAAGATTTATAATGTGCATGGTTCATATATCTGTCCTTTCTCTTGTGCCTGTGAAGCTACATGACGCTGTTCTAAGGGGGCAAAGGTCACAAAGGGCTCGCCTCAACGGGCGTCTCCGTTTACAGGAGGCTCAGCGTGAGACAGGTGTCACCGTAAAATATATGTCTGTTGAAAATAGCAGATCTAGAAACTTACAATTGAACTCAAGTTTTTAAATAATTGTAATGGAGTTGTAGTGAAGTTAAAAAAAAAAACATATTTCCCAACATGTTCATTGAACATGGATAAACCATGAATTAGGCTTATTGGGATTTGGAACCATGAACCGGAGGGAGCTCCACTGATCTCATTCTTCCCCGATTTGGCAGAAACATGGGGATGAATTAATTCTACCATACTATTATGCTACCAAAATGTGGAAAAGTGTGATTCCCTAGCACCCTACTTCAAAACCACCAGATGCACACCTGTCTACCAACCAACCAACCGGAGGAACCAGATCCAACATTGAGAAACCAGAATCGGTTCCATCACATTTGGAACCGTTTCCGGAACCGGTTTAGCTGTCAGAGCTGGTATGTGATGTGGACTTCACGTCTGCTATAGTACAATAACTTTCAGGACCACCATAACCCTGCTCATGCACTGAAGGAAGCATGAGATCAGTCTGTTGCGCCCAGGATTACATGATTAGACAATTGACGCTGGATGAAAAACAATATTACAAAAATCATTGGTGAAGACCAATTATATGAAGATAGGTTGAAAAATGGTGAATTTGGCCTTTAATAGTGATTCATTCACTCAAAGCTTTGACCCACACTACACATGTGACCAGCTTTCAAGAAATCCTCTCAGCAGTGTGACAAATTAACAAAGTGATGTACCTCTGACCTTAATGCTAAACTTAAAGTCCAAAAATGTTGGTCTTCACACAGGTGTGATATTTTGCCATTTGTTTGTATCACTGATTTTACACTCTCAGAGCTACTCAATGTTCTTTTTACTTTACTTTTAAAGTATGTCTGTAATGCTTGTTGAATATTTAGTGAAAATAGCAGATTTACAAGCTCACACTACAGTAGGGCGACCACAAAAAGTTATAATTTGGAAACAAGAGGTTTCTGCCCGACACCAACGATGGCCCCGCCAGGCTACGAGATAAGGGCATGGGAGCTCTTTATCTCACAGCTCTAGCTCACAAAGACAATCTTGTATACAAATCCACGCACTCACACACTCACCGTGCCAGGCAGTGGAGAACACCGCACCACAGCACGTTACCAGGGGTAGCGCTACTATTCACCAGGAAGCCAGAGAGAGAGGCTGCCTGCCTTGCTGTTCACACCGTTGTTCCTCTGCTGCCATTCAGCCACCATGTACAGGGCCAGAGGCCAAGGCCGTCCAGAGAGAAGCCAGACAAACAAACAAATGTTTCCGCTGCTCCCTTCGTCAAATAGGCAATTTGCGACCCCCTCTTTGATCTAAATTGACATTTTCCTGTACCTCTGACGAGACTGTAACGTGTGTACAGTAACTACAGTAGCTGTACACTGCTCAGTACCATTTTTAGTCTGCCCTCAGGGTTGGAATAACATTAACATTTCCTCAATTCTGAGGAGGACCTTGAGAGTCCAAAGGAGGCGTGTATATTCTTTTGGCTTCATTTTTTATGTCTGCAAGCCGTGGTGGGTAATCTATTCATTTCATTCCACTTATAACAACAACACAGGGCACTGAAGCTACAGGAGGTCGCACACGCTGTTATGTAACATTGTGACTGCAGTATAATCATTAGCAGAACAATGCGCTCCTCTAGCCAGCTACCGACATGCTTACAATCGGCTCCACCGGTTTAAAGCCAAAGGGACTGCTCTGGCAGCGTTCATTTTATCTGCAGCCGCCATGCAGCTCAGTGGTAAAAGTTTCAGCACTTGCGCAGGAAACTATGTTAAAATCCGGGGAAGAACTTAAGAGGAAAGATACTACTTTAATACTATATAGCTAATACTGTCTCTGTGGTAGAGTATGTTAATACAATATAACTATTAACTAGTACATATGTATGGTAAAGTATGTTAATACATATAACTAGTAGATCTGTATGGTAAAGTATGTTAACAATATAACTAGTACATGTGTGTGTTGGAGTACCGGTATGTTAATACAATAAACAGTAGGTGTGTCATGATCAGAGCTGAAGAGTTGTTATAATTGTCACGGGGGCTTTTGACATACATGACAGTTTGTGTGTATGCATTGTTGTCAGTCAATTAATCAATCAAAGTGAAGACATCCTCTCTCCCCCGGAAGAGGGAATCAACATGGCCTAAATAAAAGTTATGGACTGTAGCTTTAACTGATAAGACGATGACCAGAGATCAATAGGTCAGGAACATCAACTGAGTTGCGGCACACCTCGAATGGAACAGATTGAGTCATCACCTTCTAGACTTCCTGGCTGTTACTGAAGACTCAAGCATCTCAAATTCTCAATTCACAATCACTTTGCAACAAATGACCTTGTATTTGTACATCCTTACCACACAACCTTGTGGACTGCCTAGTTCTTACAGCCCCAGAGTTTACATTCTTCATTTCTTCTATATGCCTCTAGGTCATTTCCTCCAGCACTCGAGCACAATCTGACAAGAGATTTGGTGTAATGGGAGAAAAGGAGTGGGCCTACTATAGTGCCCATGAAGGACTCTGGTCAACATATATTATGATTCATGCCTTTGATTTCAAGCCACTGCGTGTCAAGTTGTAACATATTTTACTGAACAGATTGTGTTCTTTTGCTTCTCTTAAAATGCCTTCACCTGTCTTTTAGACTAGAGAAAGATCGGATTGGATGTTGGATCTGATTAGGTGTACTAAAAAGTACTACATTTAGTACAAATGTGCTATATGAAATGACATTCTGTCTATGGAGTGAAAACAATGTATGCGCTTCCTGGAATACAGTATAGTTGATCGAAACTGGAATGACGTCAGAGCTCAGATTTTCAGTCCCCGAATCCCTCTTATTTATTTATTTATTTATTTATTTATGTGGTTTCAGCTCCTCCTAGTTTAGGAGCAGGTAATTTCCGCAGAGGCTGTCGTGTCGTCAACTCCAATGATTTATTTACATAACAGTGCAGTGACGACCGGCCCCGCACCCACTCTGTCTTGCACAGGTGGTGCCGTCTTAATCTAAGAGGAATGCTTATCTACGTTCTATTGCTTCCATTTGTAAACGATGCATCACACCATGCTGGCCTCGCTCTGGGTTCTGCCCACAGCCTGGCTACAGCATGTGTTTTGGCCTCGCTCTGGATAGTAGATAGTAGAGACTGTGACACACACTGATACCCGGGAAAGTACACAGCGTCTCAGCATGTGGATTGGATAACAACCTCCCATCTTATCAGGCTGCTTGGCTCGGGAACCAGTGCTGGAGCCCGAACTGGTGTTTGTTTGCACCATGAAGACAGAGTTTACCTGGCTTTGCATCCCGATGTCCACTGCATTATTCAGTGTTGTAGTGGAAAGCCAAATGCCAAACAAAAAGCTGAAAGTTCCCACAACCAAATAATATTTTATAATAATAATTTCATACACCCATTTTGCAGAGGTGATTACTACTGGAATACTGCAGGTCAACTGTTTTTTTTTTGTCATTATTGGCAATCCTTTTCAAAATAAAAATCTAAATAACAAAACAATACATTTTTCATAAATAGGTCAGCTATTTCTTTATTCATATTTCTTTAATCCTATTCACTATTCTTAAGTACTGTATATAGGGCTTAAGTGGTTGAAGGAATACACTTGGATCATACTGAGAGTTCTTTTGTAGTTTATGAACAGATTTGGGGAGATTTCATTTTAATATTAGACCAATATTTTATTCAATTCATCAAGTATTCTTATTGTTTTGATTCTTCATTCACCTTGAAGGATCGCAACACAAACTGAAATTCTCTATGAAATCAACGGCCCTATCTTTCACGGCGCCTTGTGCCTCAACACTAATCTTCTTGTGAAAAAAAATGTGAAAGTAGCCTTTCTACGAGCTCACAACGTGCAGATGTAGATGCAGCTATTCTCACTATTTTACAATGTTTTTTTCAAAGTATCAAAAATGCCTAAAGATTAGGGATGAGCTGTACCATTCCCCCTGCCTGCCATTCTTTCACATTTATATTTCCAGATATGAGGAGGACTCACAGTGCTGATCTGCTCTCGGAGCTGTTGGCTGTGTTCACTGTGCTCCTGCTGAGCGTGTCTCTTGTCCCTCTGGGCGTCGCTCAGGGCCTGGCTGAGGAGCTCCACCTGGGAGCTCAGCTCCCTCACGTCCCGCTCCAGGTCTGCCACCTGGCCCTCCCACTGGGTCTGCCGGCCCTCCATCTTCACACGCAGTTCATGCCGGCCCTGCTCCAGCTCCTGTGGGGTTGGCAAAAAAAAAGGGTTTTCGATTTCTTGAGTAACACTATTATACTGCGGAATCTTAAAAAACAATTATTCCTGAAGAAGATCCCAGTGATCGAAACGTTGAATCAATAAACCAGAGGAGCTGAGTTTTTCATGAACCAGTATTGCGGACTTTATTTCTTTCTGATCTTATAAAAACAACCCATCTTAAACCCCATCTTCTGTTTTGGGGAGAAAGCTTTTGCAGCAATAGCAGATTGTGGGCTGTATAATAAGAGCTAATTCAACGTTTTCTTATTTAAAATGTCCACTTGCACGTCCAATGCACGTTGTGAGCTTGTTGATCGGAATTGTTCAGCGAAAGCTTTCCCTGCAACAACAGAAAACAGAAAAGACCCTACTCCTAGTGTACTGTGTAGAACACTGGGGGACTCAAGGTCAACCATATTATGGGGCTCAAGTGGTTAAACGTGAGGATCACAATGGTCACTGACTCACTGTACAGTACAGTACGTACAGCACAAGTACAGTACAGCAACTGCATCTTTATCTGAGACAATGGTCCATTTTCCCCACACAACACCCAAGTGTGGCTTGCAATACTCGGGTCAATTCAGTTAATTTATGATTATGGGATTTTACATTTACGTTTACATTACGTTTCTAATTTATTTATTTTGACAATTTATTATCATAAATCAAGCCATATTATGAAGGACAGATTAAAAGAGGAAATGCACTTATTTGACTTTTGTCCAGAGTGCCTCAGACATTTTCACACTTGACATAAACATTCTAAATGTGTCCATGCACATTTATTTCCTGTTACAGTGTTTCTGAACATCAGTGGCTGACAGGACACAAACTTGAACCCAAGCAACGCAATTCCACTGACGTCTACGTTACCGCTGAAAACCATCATCCACAGAGGCTTCGCACACTTGTCATCTTTGGCAAGTTAACACGAACTCTCAACTATTGGCCAGAGGGTGGAAGTAGGTTTGAGTATCCGGAAGAGGGCAATGAAATGGCATCTGAAAACATGTTGCTGGTCCTGGGTTTGATTCCCACTGGGGACGCTGGGGGCGCGTTCTCTCGTTCATCAGTGTCCATACCCTAGGTATAGGGTTGGCGAAAGGGCCTTTCTGTGTGGAGTTTACATGTTCTCCCCGTGTCCCCTAGGGTAGGTACCCTCACAAATATCCTGTTGACGGAACTCAGTGAGTTCAGACTGGAACCCAGGCTAAATGACATCATGGCATCTAAAAACCATGTCGCTAGACTTGGGGTTTCTGCTAATAACCCCAGGGGACTACAGACAGCCACGACTCCTGACACCAGGGGCTTCAGGTGGTCAGCCTACCCCTATACGGCCAGGCTTTGACAATGTGTCAACACAGGAGCTGTCCTCTCCTTGGTCCGCAAAGGAACCCTGACCGACAGCCACAACACATCGTGGTCACCCACAATGTTGTAAGTTCGGACCATGAAAAGTGAGCACAAGTGCAAGGCACAGACTAATACAGACTAATTAATGTTTTATTGTGCTGTGTTATTGCATTACTGTACGTAGTGTTTAATTAGGGATTTATGTGTGTTTATTGTTCATTATAGCCATTAGTTGATGTGTGTGTATTTTGGGGAACCACGACAGATATGGGTAACTAATCACAGGGGAAACCATGCACCCTCCCTTCTAAACTAGTCTCTTTGTAATAAAGAGCCATGAACAATTACAATCAATGGCTTTTAATAGCAACACTATTTTGTAGTGGTGTAAAGTAACAAAGTACTGTACTTATGTACGTATACTGTTCTACTGGGCTACTGTACTGGACTCTACACTTTGGAGAATTATTTGAGTTTAGTTCATTATTTTGTACATTTTGATCATTACAAAACATACCCAGTTCAGCCCTATGTAGGCCTACAGTATATTTCGGCCATTTGAAAATAGCAGATCTACAACCTCACAATGTGTTACATCGCAATGCATTGTGAGCTTGTGTAGAACAACGGCTTGTAGAGTACTTTCTAGGTATTTTAAGTACATTTTTATACCAAAACCTTTGCACTTTTATTCAATAAAACCGGAGTATTTTTACATCGCATTATTAATAGTCTTAAGTAAAACACGTGAATACTTTTTCCACCACTTCTCTTTTGTTCACAACCCAGTGCCAACAAAATCCAACTGAACCCTTTAAAGAAATCCACAGTTTTGTCATTAGTGACAATACAAAAATATTGCTATGCACTGTGCACACTAGAAGGGATCCCTATGCAACAATGCACATTGCACACCGTCTGAAAAAGAAGGTAGTGGTTCTCAAACGTTTGATTTCCATGGGCCCCCATAACATGAACCTGTGTTCATTTTGGAACCTTCTGAACGGCTCAAGCAAACCCTGAGGGTGCCTGGACCCCAACTTTGAGAACCACTGGTCTGGTATGGCATATATTCTATTTGTCATGAGCCACGAATGATTTTAAAATAATTAGTTACTAGGTCATCATCTCATTTAGTATCTTCAAAGCGGCCGGTATTCAAATTGGTATCATAAAATAAATACCCAGAAGACCATATCAATATTGAGTTGATAACTACATAGTTAAACTCTGTGGAAATGTACCCAGCTGGGGAGCTACTGATAACACGAGCAGCACATATCAGATAGCACATTTACAAAGGTCTACATGTCGTACATGACATCTGTCTGCACCTTTAGGGTAAATGATGACATCATACCTAAATTCTATGGAAGGACCCCCAAACAAAAACCCCCAAACAAAAAAGAATTTACCATTTCAGCCATTCATTCTACTAGACAGGCTAAGACAAAGTAGAAAGTAAAGTAACCTTATGAATTACAGTAGACTTGCCAGTAAATACCTGGCTGTACATTACATGCCATACTTTTATCATAAAATAAGACATCATGCATAGTGAGCAAAAACAGCTAGGCCAAAGATTAGATGGAACAAATTACGCGTTTGTTTTTGAGCAATCATTCGTCCATTGCATAGGCAATTATGCATATGTCAGAACAGAAACCCAACTGTACGGACAGAAAAACAATCCTTGTAGCCGACATTTGCAACTAAGAATGTATAAATGTACCAAACGGGGCAGGTTATTGTTTACCGGTAATTTACATTTATATATCAGGGTTAGGCTTTTTTCGTTTTAGTGCGTATTTTACGCGCAAATAAACCAACGTTGTTTCTTACCTCCAGCTTGTCTTGGTACTGTTCATGGAGCTGGTCGCATTGTTCCTTCAGCTGGCGGTTCTCCAGGAGCAACGCGTTCCCCAGCTGCGCCGCCAGAAGCACCTCTTCCTCCTTTTGTTTGAAAGCAGCTAAAAGTTCGTCGGGGTCCCGGCGGTGATAATCCGCTATTTCCTCCGCACCGAAATCCATGTAGAAGTCTTCCTCGAGCTCCATCTTCTTCGATTTAAAACGCCATTCGTCCAGTCGATCCATTATTATAACTTTGAATACAACTTTAAATTAAAAGTAGTAAAAATCAATCAAAAACTTATAAGTGACCATAAAAAAAAACTGAGGCTGTAATAAACTATAGCCTATGACACCTGCTCCTGTCCCGTCTGTCTGAGGAGTGCAGTCAGAATGAACCTGCCACAGGTCTCTCTAGTCTGGCATGTGAGTGAAAGTAGGTTGGTCCTTTATTGTCACTTGCAGGTGACTGACTCACATGCAGACCCGGAGGGAGGCCGACTTCAATACAACCTGAGTCCCCAGAGGGTTGCTTTGTTCTGCTGCCTGGCAACTAGCTGATTGACACCTGTGCACAATAATTGGGCTCCATTAGTGTACACACACTACAGTATACTTATAATAATTACAAGCTAGAATTAAACCATTGTTAAAAGTAAACCATCTCTCTCACTAACAATGCATAAATCTCAGTTGCATGCCCTGCCTGTAGCCTATTATACCTGTAGACCTCTCTCCCTCTGTGAAACACATGCCCTCCCTCTCTCTCTGTGTACAGTACCCCTCTCTCTCTCCATCTGTCTGTGCCTCCCTCCCCCCTCTCTCTGACTTCCATCCCGGCCCTCTCCCTCTCTTACATTGTGTCTGACTAGTGTACCCTGCATATTCAGAGCACAAAAAGTATGCATGTGTTGTGCGTGTGTGCGTGCACTTGCGTGCAGCCAGCCAGCCGTGCAGCCAGCCGTGCACGCATGCAGGTTTGAATTGAGTAGTTGTCTGACTCCTTTTGTGTAGGCTAACACAGAGGTCAGAGGTCAGTGCAGGGGGGCAGTGAATAAAAGATGCAGCATCCTGACGCATGGTGGGGTGGTGTGGGGGGCATTGTTTCCATGGCATCTGCCTACATATGCCAGTACACACTGCACAGTACAACAACCATCAGCTGTTGATATACGTACCTCTTAAGACAGTAAACATGGATCCATCTTTACCCTCTGTCTTGATGAACTGAATACACAGGGCCACAATGGAAATAAGCCCCCAGGGCCTTTTGTGACTTTTAGCAGTAATGTATAACTGTACCTCTGTACCTTTTTCAAACTGTAAATAGTATTCATTCAATTAATCAATCTCAGAGTTAAAGATGGGTTTGTTTAGTTAATACAACACTGATGATTTTACTGTTTGGAAACGAGAAGAATGTGAGCCTTTGTTGTCCATTGTCTCCACTGACCCTGATTTAAGTTCTATAGTCAAAAGAGTGAAGAGGTGTTACGTTACACATAATGTCATAAACAACAGCATCAATCTACACTTCAGTTCTTAATCCTACACTTGATTTCAAAATACGACTCTTGGTCTAAAAAAACAATGATTTGCTGTAGCGAACCCTGAAGGAAACAGCCGAAAGACCCTTGGTCTAAAAAGCTTTGAATGGTGTGCTACTCTAGTCCCAATGTCTCATCTTGTGCGATATATCATGAATATCCATTATATCTCAGATCTGGGAAAGGTTTGCTTTGACGACTACAATGTTTGTAGTTACACACTTTTGTCTTCAATGTTTGTGTTTAAGCTGGACACCCTCAAAAAGAAAATGTTTTTTAATTATTTTATCATGTCCACAGGGTGTACTTGCACATAAGCTGCCTCACACTACAGAAATAGGAGATAGGCTCCTCGTGGCTCAGCAAGGCTACTAATACTTGCGAAAACTGCGTACAGTACACCATAGACTTGTGATGAACATAGCCTAAACGAAGCACACATGCCTCTGGGCTTAGGACACAAACGCACTGTACAATACAAGCATTAGAAATGTAGATTAGATTGACCATTTTCAACCAGGCATGGCATCTCATTCTCTATGTTGAGCAGGTCATTATAGGCAAACATTTAAAAAACGAATAGGAAAGTAGATGATCTGCAATCTCACAACACGTTGCACATACAGTATAGAGCTTGAGTGCTTTTACATACAATCCGTCATTGACTCTTTTCTACATTTTGGCTGTTGCATCTTAGGTATGTCCCTATCAGTAAAGTAACATGAGTGACATCTGCTGGACAAAAGAAATAAACAATTGAACTTAATACCTACTGGTGTTAGGCCCACTGAACCAAAATCTCAGGGGATCCATATGACACAGTGTGAACGTGAAGTCACTGTTAACAACTTAGTTAAACCATATGTGAAATAGCGAAAAATAGCCTACCTACAACCTCACCCCAGATACACTGAAGTAGTCTAAAGGTGTATACCCCCTGGCAATGTATCCATATTAGTGTTTTTCAAACTGTGTGGTCTAGGCACACCAATGACCAAGTCAAAATCTCAAGGATCACCTGAAAATAGATCTACGACTACAAGTTCACAAAGCCTGTTGCAATTCTGACCTATACGTATAATGTAGTGCCCCAAAGAACGACAGAACGACACACACAGCACTGATATAGTACATTTCAAATATGCACACCTGCACTTGTCTCACTGCACACCAGTATGTATGCCTCAGCACCCAGGTTGGGAACCACTGATCTTGACTTTAGGACTAGTAGAGGGGATGAGTTCTGCAATATACCTGTAGCCCCTTCAACTCTGTGGGGATAAATAAATAAAAAACTGGAAATCAAAACAGCAGCATCAAAAGACTCCATTGCGTTCCACTGTATGTACTTTCTTTTAACCCATTTCGAGCTGAGGGCGATTCTAAAAATGTCTTCTAAATTCTGGCAGTTTTCTGAAAAACCCATGTTTCTGTGTCAGTGGTTCTCAAACATTTTCATGTCAAGGACCACTAAAAATATATGTAATTGGCCACCGACCACCATCTGAAAATATGTTGTTCCAGAGACACCCCAGAAGCAAAGATTTGAGTTG
>OOFJ01058280.1:1984-18581 GCA_900323375.1 Benthosema glaciale
AGTGAATGAGTGAACGTGGAGCGCGGGCGGCTGAACATGACATGCAGACGGACTGACGGAGAACGAAACCTAGAGCTGTCTCGCTCATATTATAATATGAGATGATTGAGATCCGGTTTAGACCGGATACGGAAACAGTAGTTATAGTGTGTGCGAATTACCACCGGATACAGTAGGCGGGCTACGACGTGAATTAGACACAGGCCCTGGTTGTGTGTGCGGAGTGTACCAAACGCACCCAAGCGTTACAGCCCGCTCATTGGCTCCTTGGCTGAGTTGACGGCTGGCTTGACAGAGTGAAAACGAGAGAATACACTATGTCAAGCAAGCCGTCAACTCAGCCAAGGAGCCAATGAGCGGGCTGTAAACCCGGGACAAATGACAGCCTGACCAATGAGCGGGCTGTAAAAAGCAAAGTCAAAAGACGACTTGTTAGCTGGGTTTTTCAACCCAGCAATAATTTGCATGACACTGATGGTTCACATTTGGTACAGGTACAAAAACACCTTTTGTACCTGTCCCAAAATGTGAATTAATTGAACTCATTCAGTGGCATAAACTGACCACCTTTAAATTGGTGTTTAATAGCACCATTGACCTAGAATGTCAATTTCGTTGCATCCTCAATTTGTTGCTACAAAGCGAACGCAGTGAGCCCTTACTATGTAAGCCAGGCAGAACATCTGTGTGTGTGTCACGCCAACAGAGGGCGCAGTTACACCAAACCAAATATACAAAATATTTTTGACAAACTTCAAATACACTGCGTTTGCTTCACACGTTTGTGTGTCTTACATGTGTAAATATGGTGGTTTTGTGTTTTCAGGCGGTTTCAACAGGGGATGTGAGAAGAGAGATCACCTTCTGTAAGAAGACCGGCGTACGTATCCTGGGAATTGTAGAGAACATGAGTGGCTTTGCCTGCCCGCACTGTTCTGTGAGTACACATTATCATCTGAGTGCACACACAATCAATAAAATTGGACAATTAATGCAAGGACTTAACAAAGAATAATTATACATATAATGGACCTTTTAAACAATTTCAGGAATGCAGTAATATATTCTCCAAGGGCGGTGGTGAGGAGCTGGCCAAGTTGACAGGATGCCCATTCCTAGGTGAGGATTAACATATGAACCCTAGAATCCCTATTCTGGGTGTATATTCAGCAAAAATAGATATACAAGCTTACAGTATGTCATGCTGTGTCACAATGTGAGCCTGTAGAATGGCCAAATTAACAAAGTATACCGGTAGCCTACTTGTATGGTTTAGTCAATGGAAAGAAATGGTAATACCACACTGAAGCCACAAGGTGTCACTCACTACATGTTTTATTCTGCATCCCTCCCAGTCCTCACCCACTAGTCATGGGGAATTTAACATCACTACTTCACTGGTCAAATGGTCAGGGTTGGCGAAAGGGCCTTTCTGTGTGGAGTTTGCATGTCTTAACGTGTTCCTTCCACATGCTACGTCCAAGCTGCATTTCAGTAGAGGGTTGCTGATATTTGTGACAATGTGACATTTTCTGACCAATTATTAGATCAAACACAGATTACTAAACATTTTAAACAGCTTGTGAATCGTGTAATGAAGTAATCTTTGTCATGATAATAGTCTTATAGTAAATAATCCTTATCCAGCTATGTAAACTGGAGGTGCTAATCTAGTCTCGTGAGAGGGGTTTATTTCAGCCCAACTAACTATTAATTATACACATAATATACATTTACCAATTTCTCTTATATGACCAGTATTGGCACACTGTGCCAATACTGTTGTAATTTCAGTGGTAGCCTGGTGCTGGTTCATAGTGAATGATTCCTAGTTAAATGGTAAAAGTGCAAATAAAGTAACTTGGATACCAGGCTAACATCAAACCTAGCTAATGATATAGTGAAGTCTCATCAGTATTGTGTTCATTCATTTTTAGGTTCTGTGCCCTTGGATCCTCTGCTCAGCACAAGTATAGAGGAAGGCAAAAACTTCATTGAGTCATTTCCTGACACTGCCACCTTCAGGGCTCTCAATAGTATTTGTCAGACTCTACTGAAGAGCCTGGAAGTAGCTTGAACTGTGGAACTCTCTGCTCTGGCATAAAACAAATACAATCAATATTTAGCCCGAGTTATATCTACTCTTAGCCTCACAGTTCATTCTCTACAGATTCTGCAACCACGGTCAAGTCGGATGCAACATGAAGAAATGGTATCCCAGTCTGAAGAACCTTGGAACACAATGAAGTCTTTTTGTATTCAGACAATTAAACATTCCTAATGCAAAGCTTTATTGCATAGTTTCATGTTGAATGGAGATTAATAAACGGAACTCAACTAGATCATTCAATTGGATCCAACAGCTGCCTACATTTGGTTATTCTGAGCAAATATGTACCATAGAGCCTTATATGTGCTTGTCATGGGAACCAAATGTTGCTGAGATCTGTGCTGAAAGAACATAAAAGGAGTCAAGTGTTTTATGCTTAATCCTTGTAGATCTGCCTATTTTGTGTGCAGGCTTTTGTCCCCCCAAAAAGCTTGGTGTAACAAATACACCACAGCCTAAACCAGACAACTGTCCTGGATTTGTTATTTTAACAGATTGAGATACATTGCTCCCTAACACGCACACTTGTCCCATTTAACGTGCTGGAAATGTATTTGTCATGGTGTGTGTACTACTGAAAATGAAATTAAAAACAATTTTAATGCTGAAAAGCAAGTCAAATCTAAGTTGGAATTTCCTTTAATTCAACTGTGAAAACATTATTCTCAACACTACAGCAGAATAATTTGAATACCAGTGGCAATACAGGCTTTTAGATTTGCGCTCTAGTAAATGCGTCGGCAGCAGTCCCATTTACAGAACACATTCCAGATAAAAATACTTTATACATTTTCCTCCAAGAGGAAAAAAACGGTCCAAAAGGGAATCTCTGGTAGTGGGCCATATGCCACATCTGATAATATAGCCCGACAGCATTTAAACAAATGCTTGTTTTTTTAAGAAGTGAAATCTTTGGAAAAAAAAACATGGCGCTTTTGGGATCTGGACTAAATCTTCTGTAAAATGGGTCTACTTCTTCAACTTCATACCAAACAGAACACTTAACTCCATGCAGGTTTTAATGGTGGAATGTGGTGGAGACTGACAGCCACACAGATGAGGGGAGGGGTATGAATAAGTTTGAGGAGATGCCATTGGAAATTACACCTGTGACACCCAACACTGGGCACACATACCTTTAATGCAATCAAACAGCAGTACTACAGGAAAAAACACTGAAGTGTTTTGAGAATGTTTTGCGTAATGATTAAAACACAGTTACACACAAAAGTCCCACTCCACCAGCCACATACTAAAGGCAATCTCAATTTAAACCAAGTAGTACATCCAAAGGAATTCCAACGACTTATCACAATTAACCCACAGTGCATTAAATCTATTTAGATATAATATGTATGTCTGTATATATACTATATACCATGGGGAATTAAAGACTTTTGCTCTATTGAACCATTGTTGAACAAGTCATAAATAAAATCAGTGGAAAACAACCCCACCCCCCAAAAAGCTAAGTCCATACACATCTTTTTTTTTCTCTCTTTACAAATAGATCCAACATGAACAGAAATTGTGTCAACTCCCGAATCAATCCGAGAGGAGAGAAGCAGTGGTGAGCTCTCTTAAGACCAGAAGCCAAGCTACCTCGGCTGGCCTGAAGGCCTTTAATAAGTGGAGGGGGGGAAAAAAACGAAAAATAAAGGAATCTTCATCATACAATTGTTTTTAAACACACACACAGGACAGACAAATCACTACGTTGCGCATTTACAAGAAGATGACTATCAAATTGGGACGACTGTACACATTGTAGAGATAAGACCATATTTATGGACCCATTTTATATTTATTTATTCCCCCCCCACCTTCACTTTTTGCCTCTTGTCTTTTTTTGTGTCACCATTTTTTTTACACCCCATTTTACACTTTTCTCCAGCAGCAACACATAGGACAGGTTTTGGTAGTGGCAATGCTTGGGTTTACTTCGTGGAGAGGATGAGGGCCACAATAAGACCATAGAGACCCAGCACTTCAGCAAAGATCAAGATAAGGATCATGCCCACAAACAGCCTGGGCTGCTGAGCTGTGCCCCTTACGCCTGCGTCTCCGACGATGCCTATGGCGAAGCCTGCCGCCAGCCCACTCAAACCCACACTCAAACCAGCTCCCAGGTGGAGAAAACTCCTACAAAAAAAAAGAAAAAAGAAACAGACTTTAAATTACCCACAGATGAGGTTATACGTAGCATGACTGACACAAATTGCACAATAAGAAGTGCAACATGCTGATTACATACGTAATCAGAATTCGCACGTTTTCTGAGAAACACTCTGGAAAACCAAATTAGGAGTATACATTTTCAGGGTAAATTTGTAATGTTTTATATGGACAAGTTGTATAGCATGTGTAGTTTCTAATAAGAGGTTCTATGCATTCTCATACTAATATTTCTCCATTCTCAATATTAATAAAACTGCACACTAAGTTAAGGGAGAAATTCAGAAGAGTTTGGAGCACTGAATGCATCAGAATAGTAAAAAAAATAAAAGATTTAAATGGTACATTAGCCCAAATAGACAATGGAGACATGGACATTTGTCTTTTGGAACACAAAAAAAAAAAGATTTAATAATCATCTGACCACAAAGGCACATACTGCTTTCATTAAGTGAAAATACAAGCCACTTAATTGCACATAAATTCCCACAGAACTCTCTCCCTCAGGCATTTCTAAAGCCCAAACCACGAGAATGATTCACCATGCAACTACTACATTTTCCCCAATGGTGTTTTACACTTTCTATCGTTAGTCGTTGGGCAATTTTCTATTTTCCATGCAGGTGCATGTCTGAGCATCACACCAACCAGGAAGGCAGTCATGGTACTAAAATGACAGGATTTCTGATGAGACAGTTGGTTTACAATTTACTATTTTGATTGTTACACAAAGCAAAGCCCAAACCGCACCAATAAAAACTAGCCCCAGTCCTTGCAACAAAACAGTTTTAAGGTCAACCGCACCAATGCAACTCCCCATTTGGGGATAATGGTTGCAATGACTTGGATGGCAAATCATTGGTGTGGTTTTGGCTTTAATATAAGAAGTCTGTAGAATTGGTGAGGTGACGGACAGGGGTGGTTGCAAGGGAAAAGAGAACTCACTTGTACAGGGTGATCTTGTCTGATATGCTGTTGGCGATCAGCACCGCTACTACCAAGCCGTAGATTGCTATGATACCCGCCATGACAACGGGGATGATGGACTTCATGATGAGTTCCGGTCTCATCACAGACATGGCGGCGATCCCCGTGCCGCTCTTAGCTGTGCCGTAGGCCGCTCCCAAGGCTGGTAAGGTAATCAGAAATGGATAATTGGTGAACTTAAAAAAAGGTAAGTGCAGAATAATAAATGGTTACAGCAGGAAGGCCTATAACTATATGGTCAATGACAGGCAAGAACACTGTTCAGTAATATAGGAAGTGAAATTAAATGAGCAATAATGTGTTTGCTTTAGTTCCCTTTGAAAAGCCAAGATGATTCAAACTGGGACATTTTTGCCCGTTTTCAAAAGGGAAGCAGTCACCACATTCTTCCCCAACAAACAATAACCATTCTAGCTAGTAGCTACACAGGTGTTTCTACAACATCTCTAGTCATTAGGTTTGATGGTCCTCATTTCAAGGTCTTTCAGTGGACATTCAACAGTTACCCCCTTTTTGTCCTCAATTAGGCAGAGTGGTTCTCTTTCTTTTTCTGTCTTAAATCAGAGACAGACCATCTCAAGCTGTGCCAGAGAGCTGCAGTGATCTAAATCACTCCTGCTCTCGAGTGAAACAGCCTCATTAGGTGCAGCACACAGAGGCAGTGTGTGACGTCACAAGTGAGGCAGGACATCACATCTCTGGGACAGCAGCCATATCAGTACAGGATGGCAATCACATACAGGAAAGGGGGGTGCGTCATCACCAAGACTGGCTCACATGACTGTAAAACATAATTTCTGACTAGCACAGGCTGGCTGTTCTAGATATTCAATTTGGACTAGCAGAGAGCACTGTTGGCTGTTTGGGGAATGCACATTTCAAAAGGATCACTGACTGAAGGTTTCTCAAGTAACCAGAAATGCAGACACTTGGCTGCTGGGTCCACGCTACAGAGGAACAAGCAGTACTTGGCTGCTGGGTCCACGCTACAGAGGAACAAGCAGTAGTTAAGACTTATAATACAACATCATATGCCACGTCATTGACATAAGGTAGACGCCTCCTTCGGCGTTTGTATCTCGAGAGGAGGAAAGCTTCCTTGAGCTTCACACAGAAGGCGACGTTTGGTAGGCTGTGATTGGCCAGTAGTAACTGGAGTGGCAGCAAAGCAGCATGCCTTCCACACCTCCACTTGACTTCGTCCTCCATAATGCGATACACATGGCTCCAACGAACTGAAGCTCTATATAAAAATTACAAATCTATAATAATTTAAATCTATGTGCCACGTGTACTGTGTCTACTGATCATTATTTTAATGTAAAGGAGGAGGGGAAGCAAATTTGCAAGCATCAGCAAGTCAGTGGCCAGCTTATGACGCTGGGGTAACAGCATCTGCGTCACATGAAGAGCGACTGTAATTGGGGAACAAAATCATGGCCCTCCCTACCAGAACAAGAAGACGGACTATCACAATACTGGACAAGCTTGTAGGGGAAATCTCAAAACCGCCTGTGATTCATGACATCAGCTGAGCCTGGGCGTGTCAATAAAGAAAAAGAGGGGGTGAGGAGAGAGACCGTCTGTGGCTGCTGCGCTCATTCATATGTCTGCATGCATACTTGTTCCCTCACACAAAGCAGCTTGACAGCTCATTGAAGGGTAATGACCAAAGCACTGCCTCACTTGAATTGATCCACAACGGCTTGTGTGCTTGTCTCCTGTAGCATTTACAGCTCCTGCCCTTCCATCTTAGCAGCAGAGCCGAAGCACACTACTGTTAGCTACCACTGAGGAAACGCATCACTGATTTTACAATTATTCCAGCACTAATTGTAAATCTAACATTTTTACAGCCTGAATGAAATAATTTAATATGTGCCTTTTTTGGGGAAAGCAGCAGCCAGGATGTGAAAACAGCCCACACCCACATAGGACGCTAAAATAAAGGTTCTGTACTTTTGATGGTTTGAGTGATGGGAAAGCTTGCATTTCCTCATTTACTTTCATTCTAAGCTCATTTTACTGAATAGGGTAGAAGGCCTGTCACAATCATGACGTCACGTTTTCGTTGATTATTGTCATTTATAGTTAGCCGATTAGTGAGCTGAGCTTTGAGGGTGTTAATATATGAGGTAGTGAGGAAAATGCCTCATGTGCACACTGCCAAAAAATAATAAAAATGTTTCCACCAAATACTTCTGACACTCTACGCCTCATCTAAAGAACCAGCTCTTTACATACAAATTAAAATGAAGCAGCCTGCATTCTTTGACCCTCAACACGATTCATTGTGCTAGGCAATGTCCGTCAACCTCCAGCACTCTTCTGAGGCTTCCTGACAGATGGCTCAGTCCCTATAGGAGAAGAAGGCATGCCGGAGGATGTGGCAGGCCAATCCTCAAATGTACATATGGCAGCCAGCCACCTCCTCCCCAACTGCTTACAGCCACCTATTAATCAGAAGGACTGATGTGATGATTCCGATCAATATTACATCTTTTCAGGCATTCAGCTTTCTTTTTGCAAAACTATATGAACCCAGAAATACATTAATAAAAGACAGGGTGCCATCCACACTGCACAGACCTTGTCATCTATAGGAGTAAAATTGCATCAGCATGAGCTGACCTTGCAGAACTCCTCATATAAGCCGTTCTCATATGCTCTTTATAAGCCTTAAAAAGGCTCACTTGTGCTGAAACAATGTATCCCGAGTGCAGACTGTTCATACATCAAACAGGCTTTTGATCCATGACTTAACTACTTGAGGAAGAAGTGGACCATAACAAATAAGTCAAGTAAGTCAACATCTGCAGAGCAATCCAGGACCATAACATCTCATTGTTTAGGGAGATGGTGGATCAATATCATAGGGGTTTTACACTGTACACTTAATAATTTGCCTGAAGAACACCTTTTTAGGAAATTACAATTTAGGCATTTTGCACTTAATCCAGGGACATTTACATTTAGAAATAACGAAGGAGCTATGATTCCAGTGTGCCGAGTGTTCTCATCTTTTTTTATACCCTTGTAATCCACCTTTGACCAGCTAATAGAAAAATAACACATTCATCTCATTACCTTCCTGCTCACTCACTACAAAATGGAATACAGACAGTGCTACCAAATATTATCAGCCTTTTCATTCATCTTTTTCCATTCAGTTGTCACCAAAAATACAACTTTTCTTAAAATTGTCCCCTTTGAAGCATACATTCACCATCCATTCCTTTTGGTACGGTAACGTTTGTTACCAACAGTGTCGGTAGGTGGTAGCTACCCCCCCCCCTCCGCCCAATGACCGTGGCATCAGTGAGACATGACGAATACAGGCGGGCGGAGAAAGAGGATTCCTAAAAAGATGTGATGAGACTGCCACTGCTGTGTAGCAAAGGACGTAACAAAGGAACCACCCCTGGCTTTAATCCTAATCTCCTATGCTAAGGTTAGAGCTTTGACTCATTTCCCTACCATCATTTGATCACATACTCATTCGCTGGGTGAATGAATGCTGATGTGACATCACAAACAAGACATCCCCTTAGCCAGCTAGGGATGATACAGCATGCACAACGCCCACACAGGACACCATGATTGGTTTAATCTGAAATGTGGGCCAATGGAACTAGTTTTCACAGTCACACTACGAATGAGAGTAACTAAGGGACTCAATACTTCACAATGTTCTTCCATAGTAGCAGCTCCACATTGACCCTAGCCTCGGAAACCCAGACTTTTATTTCCAGGGAGGAAAAGAAAAGTCTGGGTCTGACTGGACCTATTTTTTTTTGCGCTGCACATCTCTCACTCTTTGCTGATTTCTGATTGCCTAGACCTTATTAAATTGACGCACACACGTATGTACACACACTCCTCTCTCTCTGTCGCTCTATTAGTATCATGTCACGCAGGTGAGTGTAGTTTCTCTTCCGGCGGATTCCGCCGGCAACTAGCCTGGCTCCAGCCCTGAATCGCCACCTTAAAAAAAATTCTGGCGATTCTGGTGCAGCTGATTGGCCATCAGCCCCGTCACTCAACAGTGTCAAACAACAAACAAGGCGGCCCCCATCGCGGTAAAACACGACCGTATCAATCTGGCTATTAAATAGACCTATGATAAATAGTTTCTTTAATGGTTATTGGTTGGGAAGTATGAACCAATCGCTGAAGACTGCCGCTTTGAGAACGCCCATCCCATAAAATGCTGTCGTGGGGAGGGATTTCAGTGTAAATAATTAAGTGAAACGAAATGATAATTCAGACTGAGTGTCAGGCTAGCCGGCAACTCCCTATGCCAGAAAAAGCTGTGTTGGGATCCAGTCTACATTGACCCCATCTCGACTCAAGTGCACTACACCTGTGAATCACAATGAGGAAAAAGCGACATATACAGTACATATATATGGGCTGCTATAACTAATTCCACCTGACCTTTTTATAGAGACAAGACTATCGTGAGTTAAACAAAAGTTCAAAAATGTTGAAGCTTAAAAATATAATTCATTAAAATAATGGCTAGCAGACAAAGACTGCTTAACAGTTTGAGGCGGCTGCAGAGCAAGGACGAACTTGAATTGCTAGGAGAATTGTTGTAGAGTAGCCCAAGAGCTTTAATGCCGCTAAAGCCTTTTTTAAAACAAATGTCTCACAGCAATCCATCCTCAAATGTACACTTATTATCAGGTTGCTTCCATCCTGGAACAGGACCAGTCTCTGAAACCAGGTTTTAAAGTGTCCACTCGCCATGAGCAGCATGTCTGCTAACTAAATCATGAATTTCTACATGCTACCGGATATGCATGAATCATTGGGATGATAATGTTCAATCATTACAACTCTACTGTACTGTAGGTGTAAAAAAAAATAAAAATAAAAAATAAAATCCTATAAAGAATCTAAATACAATGACAGTAAAACAAATACGGATTGGATATATAAAACTACCGGTAGGTTCCACCCTGCCTGTAGATTACATTCATACTTCCTTGAGGATTTACCTTACGTGTTTGTTTTACCTGAGGTGGATGTGAAACATGTCTTTCCGTTGCACAAACTGGTCTATTAAACTGCACCTAAGGACACAGTACCTGCTGCTACTTTTTTTTTAAACCCCGCCTCAGGATTACTATCAAAGACAGTGGAAATACATTTCTACCGTGTTGTGTCATCCAAGTCAAGACTGTCTTATCAATTCAAATGTCAAATAAAACAAACTAAAAAGATGTTCAACTTCGCATAACAGTTTCATAACAAACTCAAATGATTGAATGTTCACTGCACTGTAACTACCATTGTAACTATTTAAACTTGCTCCATAAACTAGACCAAGCAAACACATTTTAGAACCATTGTATACACTGATCATGGTTAAACACTGAGGAGACCCATAATTAAGCTATTGCATTGACCATAAGCACGCAGTCTAGAAAAACAATATACCGGTAGGTCTATCATTTCACAAAGTGACCCACAACACTATGGCCATAATCTTTTTATTGCTCAGTGTGACAATGTAATTTCCAGATCTCAATTCTGATAACATTTTAAATTGCTTTATTGCTGGAGTCTGACTGATCAAGTGGCTCCATCAACTGCCCAAGCCTTCTGTGTCACTACCACCAATACTTTCAGCCCTCCCATCCACTACCAGCTAATTCCCCAGCTGTCACTCCTTTACCATCACATATCATGCCTATTAGAATTTAGAACCCACAGGGCCACCACAGCACAAGCACACCGACTTGGCCATCACCCATTATACTTCAGCTCATGGGATTGCTCTAGCCTCCAGCTTGTAAAAAGCTTACAATAATACTTTTCTCTCATTTCTCCATCTTAACAGAGTCAATAGGTTGTCTCATAACAGCTTTACTTGCCACTGCTGAACTGAACTATCCTTAAAAGAATACATTGATAAGAACCTGATTGCCGAAGCTGCATTTCCAAATGATCTATATGGGACACGCAATACTGTCATGCACTTTTTGAAAGCAAAGCCATCTTACAGTATGTGCTCCATAAGCTAGTACTTGAGATATGAATGGGCCGTGGTAGTAAGGAGTCATGGTGTCATTTAGCTTGTATCCATTACTGTTCACTGGTGTCTGCTTGCCCACTGAAAAGCTCTGTCCACAGCTACCATAGAGCTGCCAGCCTGCCACCAGTGCCAAAATGCCACAAGCTAGTTTTGCTACATGACAGTTTGTAGCTTGAGGCCACCTCAGCCACTGTTCTTGCATGTAACACGTGCCGTGTAGATATAGGATAATCAACTGGCCATATGTGACATTAAACATTACTAAATTAATTACCTTTGACAAACCTTCCTGATCATCATACAATGTTAATAGAATGCCATTAGAACTAGCTAGATTAGGAGATAAAAGCTATGATTAAAATAGGACATGTGCCAAAATGTAGGCCCTTCTTGCTTAAAGAGAAGGAAATCAGAAGTAATTGTAACAACCAATGTTTTGTTGTGGCTAAGTTTTGTGTTAACATTATTTTCTGAGGTTTTGGCAAACATTGTATTTGTAAATGTAAATATAATTCACAGGATCATTAGCTACTTGGATCTTCCATGTCAGAAGTAGAGTCATGTGATGATCATGTGATCATGTGTCATTCCTTCTTTGTGCTATAAGGAAGTCTCCAGCTGACCATAGTGGTTAAACGATTAGTTCCTTACATAAAGCTGCATTTAGTTCATGATATTAACCATTAACACGATTTATGTAAATAGGTTTGATTGAAATGGAAAACCTTGGTGCATACATTGCTGTACACATTTCTGACGGGCGATGTGTGTCGATAACGGTTTGACTTCATTCATAAAATGAAGTACGTACGTGACCCTGTCAGGATATTATGATGAGCATAATGTAACAGTAAGATAATTAGCTAGATGGCGCCTAACGTTACTGCCAGGTAAGCACTAAGCAGCCGTGTCGCATGCTGCAGGGAAACAGGGTGATTGAGCTATACGCAGCCCAGGTCACATAACTATAAACACAGATGTGGCTTGTAGACCCCATTAATATGATGCGGAGGACAGCATATTGTGACAACACATATTTGCCATAAATTGCCACTGTTGAAACAGTTATATTTGTCCTTTGTGTTCAAGTTGGTCAATGTTGTTAGCTAGTGAGTTGTGGTCTCTATGGTTGTCTGTGGTGCGCTAGTAGTAGTGAGCCCAATTAAAGCTAGCCAACTCACTTTGTTGGCAAAATCATCAATTAAAGCAGATAGACTAATGTGCTACTAGTACATATACCATAATTAAAACATGAACATTTTGTGAAAGAAAGCAGGGGGCTTCCTAGCATGGATAGGATAGCTCGCGTTAAAAGCATAACGAAAACTAGCTATAGCTAGTTAGCAGCTGGCCTTTGCTACGCTGGTTTAAAGGAACTTACCGAGGTTGACAAACGTACATAGCAGCCCGTTGAGCATGACACATGAATGCAAACATTAGTTAGAAAGCAAAGAAACTCAACGAGTTTTTTTTGTTTAAATTGACGGTCAAAAACATTGAAAGTGATAAATGAATTACCGCTGAACACCATGGCCGCAGAGGCTCCCATCACTGCGAAGAACGGCGCGTATTCGGGGCTTTCGGACATTCTTTCTCACACAATATAACCTATATATCTATATAAAAAAAATATATTACAAAATGACAACTATTGCTATGCGTTGCCCCCAAAGCTATCGAAAGGCCACAGTCTTGAGTTTCAAACGAGCTTAGCGTCGTAACGTTAAGAGCAGCAGTTTGTGGAAGCAACCAGTCACGACTTCTGTGATAAATACGGACCGGGGAGCGAGAGCAAGGCAAGCAGCACAAAATGGCGAAGCGGAAAATGTCACCTGACTTCAGCCTGATTTTTACGCTTCGCCGTACGACCGTGCCGCGCGCCCAAAGAATAAGCCGATCTGCAAGCTCAACGTCGACTCGGCGAGCACCGCGGCTCTACGAGCGGTGAGCTTGTGGATCGGTTCTTTTTTCGGCGCGCGCGACACCGTCTCGCGACGGAGCGCAAATTAGGGGCATGACCGTGTGGACCAAACCATTATCCCGCGGGGTGTAGGTAGGGTGCAGTTCGCTCCATGAATCATTTACTGCAGCGCGCAGTGTGTGAGTGGAGTGGCTGCTGTGTTAAAAAGACCGTTAGACGAGAGCCCTATACGGTAACAAATATACAGTATACACGATTTTATCCATGCGCAAACATGTTTTATTTTATTTTATTTTATTCACCCGTACATTTTCGTTTGAAGGTCATCCCCAACCCAATCATTTGGAATGCTCCGCTGCAGGCTTTCCCTTTGATATGAAAGGCTCCCTCCTTCAGAATCAGAATGCTTCAGATTCAGAATCAGAAGAGAGGATGAAATGAGGGGGCTGATTAAAAGCCCAGGGTGTGGAATGTGAATGCAAATTTAAGGCAATATAGCCTATAGTTAATGCCGCATCTGGTCCCCAATAAAAGCAAGGGTATTTAGATATGAAATTGAAATTTGAACATGCACTTTCAACATCAGGATTTGTTGTGACTCACTATGTTGTCAAATGATCTCTCTACACCTGCTCAAATAATGAAATAGGCGCCGCGAACCTAATGTTACATAAATATATTGAAATACTGATGGACGCATTTTGTAACCTGAACACTACAACCACCACAAAGTGGAAGGTGGTTTACAGTGAACTGTGATATGCAGAAGTGATGTGGAACATGAGTGAGAGATTGTGAGGTTGTGTGTCCATGTGGTGGTGGGGGAGGGAGACGAGAATCCCTCCAGCAAGCAGAGAGAGAGAAAGAGAGAGAGATAGTATGTGCTAAACACTGCATGAGAGTGACGGAGTGTGTGAGTCATAAAGAGGTTGTGCAGTCCCCTTGCCTCTTCTTCCCCACCCATGCATCTCCATCCTTCCGCCCCCTCCGCATCTTCTATTCAGTCAGTAGCAGCAGCAATGCCATAAATGGACCCCTTCCCCCCACCTTGCCACTGTAAAACCCCATCACCCGTGATGTAATTTCTACACGTACACCATCACAGGCTTCCCTCCATGTACATACTGTGTAGGGCAGGCTACTACTGTACTACAGTATATCCTTCCTTTTTCTTGAAAACCAAGCCAATTCACAAGACTCAGCATCATGCATCGGAACCAGACGTTTCTATGTGAAATGAAAAAAGACCCACTTGAATCTATATTAGGCCTACATTTCTATTCCTCAGTGCTGACCACTTATTGATCCTGGAATGTCATAACTCTGTGATGTCGAAAGGGGCATGATTTGGGTAGGGGATGGACTCTCCAGTCCATTATGGCTATTGGCTAGTATGTGTGTTATGCTTATGATGACTTGTGTCTGGGATACATAAGTAAGCAAGGCCAAGAGCCCAGTTGACACAAAGCTGTAATATAATACCCTATAATATTCCACTAATTGTAAATACCTATTTGTTTTTCTAGACAGATGAACACACAGATCAGACTGATGTCCTTCAGTGGTACAGTTTATCTCTGTTAAACAGTGATCTTTGAAGAGGGAATTGTAATTGTTCTTCACAAAGGCATGCTTCAATTGAAGCTCCATTCAGATACTGTACCTGCCAAGAGTATGGTGTCAAGACTAGGAGCTTTTGTATGGGATTTTCACGTTCTCCCGTGTTCATGTGCGTTTTCAGTTTCACCCGCACCAAAAGATGTGTACGTTGCATAGTTAGTACCAGTGCCCTTGATACTGACCTTAGTGCTGAAGCTGCTGGTCGCCAGGCAGTGCAGTAGCTGCCTATTGCTTCTGAAAGAGTATAACTTAACGACAGATAGACAGCATCCTATATTGATGTGATTGAGTCACCATCCTTTAAATAGTTTTAATATATAAATCCTGCAGTTGCAATAAGAGCAAAACACAGAGCCCTATACTCAAACTGGCTAAGGATCTAAAAAAAGGAAGTCGCTGAGCTAAGCCACTTTGAATTTTGGCATTTGTCCCAGATAAGTTAGGTTCAGTGCATAACCAAATAAATAAATAAAATAAATATTACTGAAATATCGTTTTCTATTGGCCTGGACAAATCAATAATTTTCACTTGGAAATAGTCAAGACAATCTTCTCTCATGCCAGTGGAATAGATTTAATTTGAATCATGTATGGAGATAATAAATCATGATCTACTTTTGCAGCACATCCGAGTCTTGTCGAGTCAAATGGGAGTGTTTTCAACTCGAGGTTTGGGCCACTATGCGGTCCTCACATCTACGACGCACTGCCAATCCAACACTTATATTCAAGGACGCACGTAGATATACACTGCAATGCCATCATTTCAATTTCAAAATGAAGACATACTTTGATGTCACCAGGAGCATGAAGAGCATGACACAAACACCAATATAATAACCCCAATAAATCTGGGCCAAAACTCTTTGTCAGGCCTTTGCCCTGTTTGTTAATCTCCTGTTGACAATAACCCATCGTCTGTTCAGAAGGGGGGTGCCGGTGGGGGAAGGTTGTAATGTTAATCTTATTGTTGTGGCTGGACAACGTAGTTTTCAGTTGCGCCTGACCAAAACCCAGAGTAGGAGCTAAATATAGGCATGCACACGTGTGAGAATCCTGAATGGACAGCACTGCATGCTTTGGCAAGAAAAGGGAAGTCAGTGCCACTTAAGAGAAAGACTTAGAGCACCACTTTGCTGTCTTCTCCTTTGTACATTACTGTATTACTCCAACAGAGACATTATGATGCACCACCACAACCACTGCAAATTAATAGACAGCAATATCATTTTATGATAAATGCAACTGCAATCTGAATTGATTGAATGTGTTTGGTGTAAGTGCTTTCAGAATGTGTTCCTGTACTGACCCCTGAATATAATCCATCTAGTTATGGAAACTAAAACTGCTGGCCAAAAATATTACAGTCATGCACTTCAGAGTCACCCACTTCCACAAGACACCCAAACAAAAATACACATTGTGCCTCCAATCAAGAAGCTGTTTTTCCAATGACTAACTTATTAGTCAAAACTGAGTAGTATTCCATATTCCCTTGAACTATAGAAAATGTACATTGAGTTTTGGCATTTGGCACACATTATTGTGGTTTTAAGATTAAAACCTCATCCTACAGTCTCATATATACAGTAAGCTCCATGTAAATACAACTGTGTGTGCTTCTGCATTTAGTTCTTAACTCTATCATTAACCAACTACTGCTTTATGCCCATTTGATGATACAGTGCTGTACAATACATGAGATTGACCATTATTTAGTATCTGATATGAATACTCTAGA
>OOFJ01058287.1:0-14919 GCA_900323375.1 Benthosema glaciale
CTCTTTAGTTATGGGCTGTTGAATAAAGCTTGGTTGTATCTGTTGTTATTATCTGTAAAATGTATTAATTTGATTAGCTGTTGCACCCCTAGTTTATTTTCTCTAGCTGTGTAGTAGACTACTAGACTGTAGAGTCCACAGTGGGTTGCATACATAGATGTGGAGACTGGGGACATCTAGTGGATGAATGGTGTATAGGTCTAGATTAAGTTATCACTGATACAATGAGTGTAAATACAAGTTTGAAACTATGAATGTAGGCATAACAAAACATACAGTCGTTTCTCACCACTGACGCACAAGAAAAATGCTGTTGAGCCCTTAACGTGGTGCTGCCTGAGCCACTGTAGAGTTCAGTAAATCTATCGAAGACAGAAAGGGTTGCAGCTCTTTAGTTTTAAAGCGCTGTGCAAGAATGTTTAACACTGGTACAGAGCTTTAAAAGTAGATCACAAACCTTCTTTTCTTTGATTAGCTCAGCATCGTGAACATCTGTGCTAGAAATCTGTAGGGAACGCGATCAATGGAGGGTATGCACGTGACATCATCATCATACCCGGAAGTTATGGGATTGCATACTGAGTGGCAAAAACTCCTTTCTGGCCTTGACAGCCCATACCTCCAAACGGAAAAGTCCTATTTTGATTGCATTAAATTACCTTAAACAACATTAAATTCACTTTGTCACTCACTTTGCCACTCGATCTGCCATTCACTTTATGCATGCGCATACCCTCTATGAAGACACAGTTCAGAGTTTATATGAATGAGTGACTATATTGAGGTACCATTAACAGAAGAACAGATTTACAATTCAAAGATGACAGAGAAATGCTTTGGGAACACCACCAGTCTGGACTTAACATGCAACAACACACTGTTTATATACCCTCACAACGACCCCAGCCCCTAAAACAGGTCTTGTTAAGAACACATGTGCCCCAAGACGTAACCCTATCCTAATCTATAGGGCAGGTCAACAGATGGAACAATAAAACCCCTTGTAAACAGGAGGCAATGGAAGTGCGACAGATAAGATAATCTCACAGAGAAGATGTTGGCTGTTGGCTGAGAAAGATGGCTGTCTGCAAATGCTTTCTAACTTTGATGAGGCTCATTGAATGTTTGCCCACAGAATTCCTTGACACCCATCCCACCCAGTTCCCATATTTTCACCAAATGTTAATCCATTTTTGCCAGATATTTGTCTGACATGCCCAGAATGCTAGGGTTCATGTGGTAACAAACGTCATACAAAAGGCTGTTTCCCATATGAGATATGATCCATAAATTCATAGAATATTATTTCCCAGAAGCTGTCAATAACAGCTGGTACTTCCACACCAGAGCCATAGAGTAAGCGTAGTTATGACAACTCCGTTCACTTCATGGGGCCAGTCCAATGGAGGCTCTTCTACATAGATTTCTATTGGCAAATGGTTGAAAGTGGTTAAATAGCCTAAAACTAAAAAAAAAAATAGCCGCCTCAATGTCTTTGCCTTTTTACTATTTTGAAAGGGATTTTTGAAAAGTTCAACAAGTCGATCTAGATCGACACGTTGTGAGCGTGTATATTGGCTAATTTAACTATTGAAAATGTTTTAAGAAATAGTAAATTAAAAAAGGCAAGAGGTTTAGGGATAAGGGGTTTAGTGTGGACGAAAATAGAGCCGTATGAGTTGTGTCATCACACATTAAAGGAGCATTCAGTGATCTGGGTGATTTAAAAAAAAAAAAAAAAAAACGGCCTGCCCCGGTAACAAGATGTGCACATGCACATGCTCTACAGTGGGTGGGGGGAAGTGCAACAGGCCAACAGCACATGCACCAAGGCCCCCACTCCATCATGATTGGGGGAAGGCCCCTCTCATCCTGATTGGATGAAGGCTTTCTCACCTGCCAACAAAACCGAAACTAGGGTTTTTTGACCCCAGGGACTCACTGGGGACAGGGAGGAACTTATATGTTGTATGATACTACTTTCGTTACTGGTGGTTGGTTAGATTAGAAGACTGTATAAATGCAGTGATGAAATGTGTGCATGATCAACAGGGCTTGGATGTCTTGGAAATCATGAGGAATATCCACATGTTCGTCTCACGCTACCTCTACAACCTGAACAACCAGGTAAGAGCTCTCTGAACTCCTCGGTCGCTGTCTCTCCCTTTTTAGTACTGGTATAAACTGTATAAACTGTATATGATTGTTTTGGTGACAGATCTTCATAGAGAAGGCCAGCAACAACAAGCACTTAAACACCATCAACATCCGGCACATTGCCAACTCCATCCGCACGCATGGAACAGGCATCATGAACACCACGGTGAGACTGTGTGCGTGTGTGTGCATGCGTGCGTGCGTGCATGCGTTCCCGTAATAATTTCACAGTTCTTTCACACCAGTCACCTCCCTGCCCTGTCTCTCTGCCAGGTGAACTTCACCTACCAGTTCCTGCGTAAGAAGTTCTACATCTTCAGTCAGTTCATGTATGACGAACACATCAAATCCAGACTCATCAAGGACATCCGCTTCTTCAGAGAAACGAAAGACCAGTCTGATCAGAAGGTGAGAACTATGGAACCATGAACCGTTCATGTATTTCCCAATTCACCAATACAGTTAATCATATGAACCCTAGCATCTCTATACTGGGCATGACATCATACTGCAATAGATTCCAGTGAAAATAGAAGTGGTGTAGAGGAGGGAAAAGGCAGGGGGCCAATTATAGACTCAATGCGCATGCATAAAGTGTCTAGAAAAGTGAGTTTAACGTTGTTTAATGCAATCAGATAGGACGTTTTTGTTTGGATGTATGGGCTGTCAAGGCCAGAAAGTCGTTTTTTGCCACTCTGTAGGCATTCCTGCATAACTGTCTTTCGGGTATGATGATGATGATGTCGCACACATACCCTCTACAGTATAGTATTTGTTAAGAGGCTGAAATTGGTTTTGAATTCTGACTTGAAATAAGTCCAGCAGAGATAAGTGTTCTCAATACTAATTTAGTTTGTTTGTTCATGTCTATGGTGTTTAGTACCCTTTTGAGCGTGCAGAGAAGTTTAACCGTGGCATCAGAAAGCTGGGAATCACGCCTGAGGGACAGAGCTACCTGGACCAATTCAGACAGCTCATCAGTCAGATCGGTGAGGCCTTCACACAAATGCACTTGTACACTACATCCTTTATACTGAATCAAAAAGGAAAATGTTTTGTAGTTGGATATTTCATATTTAATCTGATCACAATATACTTGATGTTAATGGAACAATTACAATATTATAACATTTCTGCTGTGTTTCTACTTTCTACATTGTCCCTTTCGCTTTTTGTTTATTTTCATGTCATTCTCTTTGCCCACAACAGAATAAAACGATGGCGCTGACTGAGTTACTTTAGTCGCAACTCTACCGTTATTTCCATGTTATTTTTTATTTCTTGTTGGTAGCATGGTAAACATGTTACATTATGGTTGTTTTTAGTTTAACAAGAGAACAATAGCACTCTCTCATGGATAGAAGTTACATGTTGACTATGAAAGTGAGATTGGCAGTCACACCCTCATAGCCACGATGCAAATACAGTTTTATTACAGAAGATTACTTTCACATTTTACTCCTCACTGTGGTTGGTATCTTCTCAGTACTGGTGTGCATTGTCCTGAATAACTTTTTTAAGGAAACAATGAGCAAAAACCACTGCTTTCCCATGCCCCCCAGGTAATGCCATGGGCTATGTGAGGATGATCCGTTCTGGTGGACTACATTGCTGCAGCAGTGCTATCAGGTACACCAATTCACACTTTAACTTAACTTACGACACAGACCATGCACTCATCGTGCCAGAACGTTAACCTTCGAACCTGGCGTCCCTAGTCATTATAGGCAAACACAATCCCAAAGAAAATGTTAATCATTTTCCCTAAATTTGATGTGCAAAGATCACATCATATTGTGAGCTTGTAGATCGGCTATTTTATAAATGGGGCATAAGTGGTTAATGTTACATTGTTGTGGTAGTGTTTTCACCCTGTGAACCCAATATGAAACTCTCTGCTCCAAGGAATGTACCTGGTGCCTAAAATGGGATTTTTACCCTGACCACATAATTTAGTCTGACAGCTTATTGGGTCTAAATACTGTTACTGATACTAAAATCCAAGAAGTTCTGCTTGTCCTCAGGGAATTATTACTGTGAGTCTGAGCAAGGCAACAGAGAATGACCATAACCTGTTAGTAAAAAGTCGGAAACTGTAGAAGTCGAGAGTTGTGTCTTGTACCACAGACAACTTCATTTTGAGATTAAGGTTGGAGCACTAGAAGAGAGGCAGAACATGAATGGAGACTTACCAGTACTTTTCCCTACCCCCGTAAGGTCAGAGTGCCCATTATCTGCTCTAGTCGTGTCAAAAATAAGGAAAGTCATGTCAGTCTGACTGTCCTCCCATCCCTGTCTCTGGAAGAGATTGCATTTCCAAGGCTGTTCCCATGGCTTACTGTTAGTTCATGTATTGTTTAGCTCCCTTATCTCCCTCTCTTATCATATTATAAGACAGGAAGATGCAGTGAACTATTAGTCAGTTGTCTCCCTCCCTGCGCTTTGGGAATTGTTTTAAGTGTGGAGCAATAGCGGCACTTAGTGTCCACAAGTGGCAATTTTAATGGCTCCTCCCAGAGATTCAAATTTTCAGCACCAGGTTTAATAAATGCAAGCACTTGAATGGCTGTACTGGCTGCCAGGGCTGCAGAGGGGGAAAAATGCCACAAATTGAGACTCAAGCAAGACTTGATTGGGAGACCCCCAAAACATCCCTAACTCCCGTCTAGCCTAAACATTTGTGGGAGGCGGCGTGCAGCCTGGGAGTATCGCTGCCTTTGGGTTGGGTTGGCAAGAATAGCCAATCTACAAGCTCACAACACACATGTGGGTACAGTTTGTTCTGTACAGGGTCAAGAACAACACTTCATAAAATAAAGTAATGTCTTAACCAATAATATGTTACTCTGTGTGGACTGCTCTCTAGGTTTGTCCCTGACTTGGAGGACATTGTAAACTTTGAGGAGCTGGTGAAGGAGGAGGGTCTGTCAGAAGAGACCCAGAAAGCTGCCAGGTATGACTGTTGCATTTATGACACATGGGAGTGACTTGGGTATAGAAACCTTTTAATTTCAAAGACCACCAGTTTGGTATGCATTAGGCCACAGACCCCCATAACTCTGAGAGTATCCAGTACCAAATGAACCCATAAGGGTCCATTTGTTTTCATTTTTACATATGGTCAAATTACCATATTATGTACTGATTTTAAGGGCGGGATAAGGATTTGATAGGGCGGTTAGCCAGCATTTAGACAATGATATTGCCTGAACTCAAACTCGCTAACACTGTGCTTATGCACTTATGCTACCAAAACAACTGCTCACGTCTGTATGTCATGCACTCTTTGTTCATTGCTATTATTTGACACGGTGAGAGACTGACCCTTTGTCTCTTCCCAGTGTTCTGGACTCTGTGCTCGGGGATTTGACCAGCAACTCTGCTGAAGGGACAGAATACTTTAAAAGGCTGGTGGACGTGTTCGCTCCGGAATTCCGCAATGCCAAGAACATGCACTTAAGGAACTTCTACATGATCGTACCCCCGCTGGTCAGTGTCTCACTCGCATTATTTCCATTTTGGTCATTTAATTTACGCCGCTGCTCTCCATGTTCTTGCACCTTTCTGAACCAATTAAGCCCTATATATGTCATACTTTGTCGTATGACAAATTGCTGTGAGCTTGTACATCTGCTATTTCTGATCATGTTTGACACACGTTGACAGTTTCTGCTTATACTGGCATGCCCACAATACAGACATCAGCTTTAAAGTTGTCAATGTTTCAACCTTAACTGTTCCCTATGTGCTGTTAATGGCACTCACTGCTCCTAATCATTAGATTGGTATACATTTATTTTATGTTCAAATGTACAGTGACAAAAATACCCCACGGTAGTGCTGACTCGAGCATTATTATTTCCCACAGTGGTCTACCCCAAATCTTCTCTTCTATAAATACTTAATCCCGTTTTTCATTCCTTCATGCTGCATCATGAACCATTTTTCTCAGACGGTGAACTTTGTGGAACATTCCATCAGCTGCAAAGAAAAACTCAACAAGAAGAATAAAGGCGGAGCAGCATTCACGGACGACGGCTTCGCCATGGGTGAGCGGGGCAACTGTGGCGAATCGCGCTGCATTTTGAGTGGCTTTACAAACACGACATGCGCGCACTAAGCATTCGTGCACGTCTTCCTTCCTTTTTCGCCACGTTTTAATTTCCCCCCTCCCTCCCTCCCTCCGTCAGGCGTGGCGTACATCCTGAAGCTGCTGGACCAGTACCTGGAGTTTGACTCTCTGCACTGGTTCCAGGCTGTCAGGGATAAGTACATGAAAGAGATGAGCGCCGTGGCCAAGGAGCAGAACGTCCAGTCCACCAACCAGGACGAGAAGCTGCTGCAGACCATGAACCTCACGCAGAAGAGACTGGACATCTACCTGCAGGTGACCTGCTGTCACCTCACATGTTCAATTTAGCCATTTAGCACAGTGATTAGAGTAAGCATTGACCCTGGTCAACAAAACAAAATTACAGGGTAAATATAGTCACATAAGTAGAGTGCAAAGAGAACAATCATGTAATGAATCAGAGAAACTAGGATGCCTACTAGGATGGGTAAAACCTATTCTTAGCAATTGTAACAAATCTTGCATAGTAAGCTAGCATCTATTTCAATCTTTGACTATGAAATAATGGTCTATTAACAATCCTGGAATGTCTATTTTAAACAATGGTGTTGCATTTTATTTGGGCTATAATGACATGCCCCACAAAGTGATCAAGGAAAGGGTACATCATTTTTTACCCTTGAGTTAAATTACACTGTGTAATAATGGATGGTATCTAACTATGTATCATATTTGGGTATGTAGCAGTAAGTGTGCGTCATAGTATTTGACCTGTCCTCCCTCCACCCTGCAGGAGTTTGAGCTGCTGCACTTCTCATTGAGCAGCGCTCGCATCTTCTTCAGAGCAGACAAGACAGCAGCTGAGGAGACACAGGAGAAGAAGGATAAAGGTAAAAGGGCTGAGAATGACAGGAATCAGGGAGACCGAGAAGGGGAGTGACATGCAGCAAAGGTCATCCAGCTCGGGAATGGAACCTGCGACCCGATGCCAGCTGCATTAGAGCCTTTATGTGGTATGAACCTGACTGACCATTGGCGCCCCCGTATAGCAGAATTCATGTTTCAACCATTCTTGTCTCCTCCAGAAGAGGCTGCCAAAGTGGAGGGTTCTTCAGATGCCTCCAAACCTGGCGAACCTGCATCAAAGTGACCACTGGAGACACACACACACTGACATTTATGTAGCAGAACTGAAAAGAGATGGACAGAAGAAGAAGCCAGGTGCAACGAACAGAGAGGAGAGTTGGAGCTCCAGACCAGTCCGGGCTAGCGAAAAGGAAAAAATAATAAATCTCTACAAAGCATCAACTGTCGACAAGATGAAGAACGTGCTCTTTATAAGGCTGTCACTGCATCCTAACGCCTAATTTTATATTCGTTTGTGCACCTACAGCATCTACAAGCTCACAACGTGCCGCGATGCGACGAGTTTGGTTATGACCATGTAGATATGCTATTGTCAGTGTACGATGCCCGTGAGTAACTAAAGTTGAACTCAGGCTTAACATAAAGCTAGTTAGGTAGCAGAAAGTGTGCGCACTGAGAACATTGTTACAGAAATGTTCTGTAACCCATTTTCCTCCATCCTGCCGAGACGTCCCATGTCTGACTTTGTTGCATTTATTTGAACTGTGCTTCATTCAGTACAAAACACCAGGGTGTCACAGTATGAGGATTGAAACGGTTTGTGTCATATAGATTGATAGAGATGCAGCCTTCCAAATGAACTGTTTACATTCACTCTAAACGCACAGTATAGCCTGAGCTTCCAGTTACGTGTGTATGTTCTCCAGTGATGGGAGAAAATATGCAAAATGATTCAATTTTGTTTAATTCTGAAGTGTTTTAATCCAATTTTACTGCAGGATTATTAGCTTATTTTGTTTGTTTTTTGTGCACTGAAATGTGTATGTCTTCAAATGTGTCTGAGTTCATACTATTTGATTGTTCATAAAAAAAAATACTTTTATGGCAGCTTGGATTTATAGCACTGCCTCAGTTGAGGTTTGTAGGTGTCTGGTATGACTTTTGACTGTGAATGTTTTCAAGATGCATAATCTTAATGTTGAAGTGCCATACTTGTGTATCCTAAAATATCATTTTTCAGTTGATATTTTAAAACGCATTTCAATTTGTTGTAAGGCATGTGTGCCTTTTGATAATTGTATACTAGTTTCAATGACTAACAAATTAACCACTTTAACATCCCTATTGCCATTTTCGCCACTGTATTTTGCGATTTGTGGTTAAGACATAATTATGCAGTGCATAAGTGATCCACTCATCTTATAGCTTCTCCTTCAGCACCCTCTGGTGGAGAACCTAAAATAAAACTGTTTTGCAATACATTTTTCGAGTCTGAAACAAGTGTTCATAGTTCATACATCATTTCTCTGTACCAAGAGGGTTAGTTTTTTGTTTTAAACATTCGTCAATGGTACATTTTGAAATTTTAATTTTCTCATTTTCCTATCTGTCAGTTTGCTTTATCTGTAAAACACTTTGTACAACACATTAAAAAACCAATAAAACATGGACTTCCAATGTAGATTTAGTTTTATCTAACCATTTTCTACTAAGTAATGCATAGTAAACTATCAATTGGTAACTATCAATGCCACCACCACCGACATACTGTTAAAGTAAAATCCAGTATTTAAAATGTATCGAAATATACTCAACTCATTACAGAATGTCCCATTTCACAAGTGTTCAAAATGTATACAAATATTTGTTAAATATACCTAGAAGCAAGCCGTATAGATCTATTTTCAAATAGCCAAAGTATCTATAGTTTAATGTACTGTATGTTTTGTAATCTAAATTACAAACGTGGAAATACTCCAGTAAATAAAATTCCTCAATTACATTACAGGAATTAAGCCATGTACTTACACCATATTAAATAGAAATATGTTCAATAATTATGCATATGCATGCACTTAACATTAAGATATGAGACAGATTCAAGAAAGCCTTTTCTGCTTTAATACAAAGAAAAGAAGCTTTTAACTTCAGAAAATACAAGATTGGTCTGGATTCTTTTTTTTCCTCTCCATCAAACTATTCACTTTTCCTATGAAACACAGCTGTTTAAACAGCTTAGATTGCAATATGTCCATCCTTTCACTTTGGACTCTCGCTTGTTGTCTGAGGGATGTCATCCTTGGTTGTTGCTGAGAATCAGGCTTTTCCTCGCTTGGCTTTTATTTTCAAATGATTCTGTTTAAGTGCCCACATCACTGAGTGACACCCTGTCCTGCAGATCCAGAAATGTCCCATTATATTCATATTGCATCCATGCTCGCCCCATAAAAACGAGGTACAAGGCAGGGCAAAATTTCCTCCAAAATAGATGTCATATATATATACATACATATATATATAGCAATCATATATACACATTCGTACATACATGTATTCATTCATGTGATGCCAATAAACTAAAAAATGTACACATTTATTACAAAATTGTAACAAAGACTGTAAAGTGTTTTGCTTGCTCTGGAGCAATGAAATGTGCTAAAGATCCCTCACGTGAGGCCTTGTCCACACATTGTGGCAAACTAAAAAGTCTCTGATTTACACCCACATTTAGTCACAGAAATCAGAGTGTAGAAAGAGGATTTATAAGACTGTGGAACTAAAAAAAGATGCATGTGGATAGGCTGTAGTTCCAAAGTAATAGGGAGTGTTCACATGAAAAAACACAAACACATTTTGTGTTCTTTTATTACTAAATATAGTGCAACAATAAACATCGCATTTCGTATGCCCTTCGACTTGCCTCTGAGGATGGTACGTTGCCAGCATAGAATTTATCTGTTCCTAACACCTTTTGGAAAACAGGCGTAACCCTTCAAGTGTTTCACATTGTCAAGTCCTTCTGCCTTGGACATAACAGGCTTCAGATTTCAAGAGACGTAAACAAAACACAGACCCTGCTTGAAACAATAACAAAAAATGAGGAAAACAAGGAATAAAAACAGAACAAGTGTTTGTGTTTTTGGGCAGCACGCAATTTAGAAAAGGCAGGGCAATTTCGTTCACTTGTATGGCGGCAAAGCCCCCACCCTGCAGTCAATTAAACAAATCCTGAAGGAATAAAACCCAAGATGTTTAGACCACCCTCCCTGGGGCTAGGGCCATTTTCCTGGGACAGCTGTAGTTCTTGGGACAGGTCTGGGCCTTAGAAGGCCTGCTGGGCTGGGTTGTAGTTGAATGTTGTCGGCACATGAGGCCTCTCTTCCAGCTTCTCGTATTCCAGGTGAAACTCCTGTTAATGGAACAGAGAAGAACTTCAATTAGCTAGAGCCCAAACCTGTGCGAAAATATAAACAATTTCCTACTGATTCAGCAAGAGCGGTTGACTTCGCGTTAAGCTTGTTCGATGTTTTTTTTTTTTACATCCTGTCGATTTTAGTTTTACAATATTCTCCAAAATGGGGCGGCAGTGGATCGAGTGGGTGTGATTGGGTAGAGTGGCCGGATGTTTGATTACAGGCTCCCCGGTGTCGAAGTGTCCTTGAGCAAGAATCTGAACCTCCAATTGCTGTTGGTGTATACCATCCGTGTATGAATGCATGTGTGAATGGAATGCACAAGCTATGTAAAGCGCTATATAAATGCACAAAAAAAAAAAAAAAATGACACCGCGTGGCGCAATTGAGTTGCTTTAACAAACAAAAAACAACAACAACTAGCACCTCTATTGTGGGCAATGCTAGGCATACATTATGGTCGATCAGCATTATGGTAACTAGGTAATGTTTGGCAAAGGTTTGGCAAAAACTATTTATATTATTGATATAAATTATGGGGCGATAGTACCTGCTGCTGCCAGTGGTATTCTTGTAAAGTCTGCTGGGTGCAGTAAAAGTTGGATTATTAATGTCTGCAAGGTCTGTCATCTTACTCAAACTTTTCAGTAATAATTGGATGAGATCGGGTTGATTTGCAGTGTGGGCGTGCTGTTATTTTAACAAAAAAGGACATTCCACAACACTGCTGTAGTCTGCTGTAGTTTACCAAAAACAAATGATGTACCTCTTAGTCAGAGCATAAGATATATGTGATAACTCATTTATACTATATTGCACGCTGTATTGGACATTGAAAATAGCCGATCTGTAAGGTCAAACGCATCAGATCGTGCTGCGTTCAGCTTGTAGATTGGCTATTTTCGGTTGGCTATATTCGGTGGGCGACACCAGTGTGCAACCAAGTATAAATCAGGCTGTAACCTGAAACTTGAGTGAGCCTAGAGCTGCGCCAGCAATCAACACAAGCCCACACTCAGTAGCAGACAGACCGCTGTGGCACCGCAGCACTGCACAGGAGAAGGCAACTCAAACGCACAGGGTTAAAATGCCTGCATTTAGTAATGTAACATTGATAACAGCGACAACGTCATTAGCTAGCATGGACAGCTCATATCGTCATCCGCTGCGTTGTCCAAAAAGCCTACTTGGCGTGAAATTAAATCCCTGTTAATTTTGATAGCTTACAATGCAGGAGGAAAAGGTTGACGAACACAAGAGCAAATCATTACCTTGGCCACTTTCCTCCAGTTAAGACAATCGAAGAAGTAGTACGTTCCCCTCTCGTATGCATTGGTCTTTAGTGTCGGCTCCATGCCGGGTGCCCTCGTGATCCAAACCCGCTCCTCCTTGTGGTACCGCCAGTCCCGGTTAAAGCTACAAAAGAAAAGAGGCAGATGAAAAAGTCAGAGAGGAAGGAAAGGGACCCAACATAACTTCCCATTTGAACGTCCAATGCAACTTGAAAATGCAAAGCATGGACTAATGATTGTTTTGTTTTATTCTTTTAATGTGTTCCTTTCTTTTTGTATAGCACTATGGGATGTTTTCATGCATGGAAAGTTATATACACAATTATTTATAACTAAGTTTATTCTTATTATTATAAAACATAAGAACGTTCTCACACGAACTTACAGCTCTACTGCAGACAGAAGCTGTAGCAGGTCTCCACCATTCATGTAGTACAGGTAGAACAGCAGGTCTTCACCATATCGAGCTAGTTTGATTGCAGCCAACTTAAAATAAGAGAGGTTTGGAGAGGAATATAGAGAATTAACAGTAACTGATCCAATTGACAACTATACTGTATTATACTCAATTATTACTAATTGTGACAGTGTTCAATTGTGACACTGTTCAATGTGCAACATACCTTGTCCCTTATGTGAATGTTGGTTAAATACTCTGAGGGAACATGGAAGTCTGAAAGACAAGAGGGAGACCAGCAGACAATTAAGTTGTGATTCCTGACATTAGACAGTGAAAACCTTTGGGGAGTCTGTGGCTTTCATTATGCTGACCCACATTGCTGATGTCACACCGATGCTTGCAGTCTGAGGCAACAGAGCATTATTATACAATTTCTACATGCCACCAAGTTAAAGGTGGTGCAAGACTTCAAGTGATTATTATTACGCTATTATTATTTTTGTAAAAAGGTTAAAGCCCTATGTTCACATAGCAATCATTGCTAAAGATAGTGCAACATCATGTCTGTAGAGCTCTTTAATATACAGTATACAGGAGGAAAGAAAATCATACAAGTTGCCAATTTAATAGATTAATCAGATTACATTTTATACCGTTCCAGTTCCTTCTCATCACTTCCAATTTCACTTGTTTATCCTGTACAAGTTCTCTCTCCTGATTGGATCAAATTAATATCCTCCTAACATAAAATGCATTTTCTGTATACAAACGTAGTTAAGAGCTATAGAGACAGGGAGACCTGTTACTGAACAAACACTATATAGCAACGATTACCATCACAACACAGAGCTATTTTGCACTTAAATTAAACAACAAAAAAAAACTAAATAACTTACTGCACCTTTTTTTATTTGTATTACTATGGGGTTTTGCGACAATATTGTGAAAATATCTACAACCACAACCACAAACATATTACAAGATATCTTTCCACCCTATCCATCCATGCCAGGGCCTGACACAGCATCAAAGTGTAAATTAGGACTGCCATATCCAGGCATAAGGCACAAGTGGGATAAAAGAAATACACTTAGTGTCGTCCACATAGTTCCAGTTGATGTCTTACCAATATCTTGAGGTCGACAAGGTGCAGATGCCCAAGGGGAAGCAAACTTGGGGTACAAATTTCTGTTAGGAAAGAGTCATATTTTTTTCATACATTTGAATAATGCAAGGGGGAAAAAAAAATCTAAATTAGATATCTAGAAAACAGATTAGAACTCTGACAGGTCAGAAAGGGCCACGTAGAAAGTTAAGTGGAGTGATACATTGTCGACCTGGTTTTAAATTCAACTCTTGTTTATCCAAGGTTAATGGTAAACTGACCCGGAAATGTCCCCCTTTGTTGAGTAATGGCAGCTGCAAAGCGCACAGACTATGCCCCTCAATGAAGTACAACCTTTTATCACTGCTACACCTCATGCACTTATGTGAAACGACAGAAGGGGAATGTTTTTTTTACTACATTTCATGTAGGCCTAGCATATTTTTTATTATTATCATCATGGATCATACGATAAGTAAGGTGGCGGATATATTCTGATGTTTTTGTGTGATAAAGTTTAAAGCTCCAAGTTTCATATAACACGGGATGTGAAACCGTGTCTCCCAGACAACTTCTACCACTCTTCCCAAACGGAATCCTTCCTTGGCCAGGGAAGATACTTTGCTTATGCAATACTACTTGTCAATACTACTTGGGTGTTGGGCATCTTATGGCTCACACATTTCATATCTGGGGCACTAAATATGCTCAATGTATCATGTGACATGACTGATGACATGATTATGGCCTTCCCTGAAATTGTTGTTAGGCCAGTTAACTTACTCAGGTGAGTTTTAGGCCAGTTAACTTACTCGGGTGAGTTGAGGTTGAGTCCCAGTGTTGTAAGGTCACTTCCCAGTGCCAAATGGACCATTCCAGGGTCCGTTTCTGCCGCCCGAATGAATGTCAGCAATCCAATCATCCCAAACTGGTCCGTCACCATTCCCAAAGGAATGTTCGTCACCCGACCTACAGGCATAAGATACATTTTAGACTTTAGCAAAAAGTCACAATATGAGAACACATTTGAAATCTGCGATAGGTCTGTACACAGCATGAGAAAGAAAGAATGGTTGTCTACATAGAATGCACAAACCTATTTTGGAGATATTCTGTATCATTCAGGGTCTATTCATCGCATATAGAGCATACCATTTTACTAATCTTACTGGAACTAATGCATTGTGTGTATATTCGTATACCCTCCTCCTCTGCCCACAAGGAAGCATAGACCTGGGTCGACGAGATCTCACCATCAGGCAACACCTGGATCCCTCTCTTCTGGTTGTTGTTCTGTACTGAAATTGTCTTGTCTCCAGGGAACTTGGGCCCATCTGCACTGGATGTGCTCTTGCCAGTGGAATTTAAGTTCTGAAAGAGAACAGAAGAGTCAAACCGGCATATTTACATTACTCCCACCATACTGTATATTACTCCTTCCCCCCTTTACAAGACATTAGCGACTTTAAGCAACGACGGCTACGCCAGTCTGCTACGGCAACCGGACATGGATCTGTGCTCGATATATAAACCTGCTTGCCGTAGCAGCCCTTCCTACTACGGCAGATGATACACTTTCACGTCGTGTCTACTACGTCTGTTACGTCAAGACT
>OOFJ01058293.1:0-14620 GCA_900323375.1 Benthosema glaciale
ATTTATATAGCGCCTTTATCCATGGCGCTTTACATAGATTGTGCATTACATTCACCCATTCATACACTAATGGCAGCGGAAACCATGCAAGGTACCAACTAGCACATCAGGAGCAATTAGGGGTTAAGTGTCTTGCTCAAGGACACATCGACACTAACTCTGGGGGAGCCTGGGTTCGAACTGGCAACCTTGCGGTTACCATCCAGCCACTATACCCCTGAGCCACCACCGCCGAGTTGTAGTCTTGTTAGGTTGTGTAACGTGTTTACATTTGCACTGTGGCAAATACGATACGAACCAGAATTGGTTTGGAGTGCATCCTCTCTGCCCAAGGAAGACCAGACTCTCCCAATGGAATATTGTCCAGCAGGGGGAGTGGTTTCACCAGGCTACAACAACGTATGCTTAAATAAGAATCAGAAAGGAGTCATTTCACAAGATTGTGCTCAGGCCAAACACCATCCCCTTGTCCATGTTGCAATGTGATTACTAGCACTAACATATCTTACACTATTTTAATACACTGCCCAGAACGGAGATCTCTGTCTTTTGAAGCCTATTTACACCTGTATAGTTCACTCTCTGTGAACATGGCTTACATTGCTTCAATGCCACCTGTCCTTCTTCAACCAGTACAAGGGCAGGTCGGGAGTCCACCTAAAGAGGGACTTCTTCCTCACCAACGCCTCCAGTGCCCGCTCCGAGCTCTTCATCAACCTGAGGGAGGTCAGCTCTCGCTTCCGTCTGCCGGCTGGGGAGTACATCGTCGTCCCCTCCACCTTTGAACCCCAGAAGGAGGCCGACTTCGTGCTCCGGGTGTTCTCTGAGAAGCCTGCCAACTCTGAGTAAGTGCTGGTGGTGGTTAGCGGTGGTGGGTTGGCTGGGAGGAACGGAGAGCCAAAATCCTGGTCTCTAAACTGCCTCCCCCTGGCCAGCCGGGGCGCCTGATGGAGGGGAAAGGAACTGGTTGGAATAACGCGTTCCTTCCACACGCTACGTCCAACCGGGTAAAATCCTTCCTGTCAGGTGAAAAGAAGCGGCTTGGACGCTTCATGCATTGAAGGAAGAATGAGGTCAGTCTGTTGCTCTCCCCAGGTTTGATGGAGGAAGTGTAGAGCCCAGGATTACATGATAATTGACACTGGGTGAAAAAATTGGTTACAAAATTGTGGGAAAGCGATGGAGAGCCAACACAGCGGGATAGAAAAGTATTGCCTGTACTGCCTGCCTGAATTCTAAAATGAAACATTATGGACACATCCAACACATGCTGGACTGGGAGGCTGCCACTAGATGGGCTGAGTGGTCTGACTTCAGCTTTGTGTCCTACAGGGAACTTGATGACGACGTCACAGCTGAACTGCCACCTGAGGTAAGACCCTGCATGCAGCCCCTCACGGCAGATCATGCCTGAGACTCATGTTTGGGATTAAAGTAGCAAATACAAAACAAACATTATGGCTAGATTTCCCCTTAACAAATGGCACTTGTGAATGCTAAGAAATAAACATGCTGTCCCCTTAATGTCTTAACTGTGTTTTATGAGTTTCACTGTTTGGGTCCTGGAACAGCAACTGGTTTAAATACAATTGCAATATACTGTTAACTGTGCATATATGACTGACTGTATACGCGTGTGTGTGTGCGTTTCAGACTCAAATGGAGGAGAGCCAAATTGACGCAGCCTTCAAGGGTCTTTTCAGACAGCTGGCAGGTCCAGTAAGTATAGACTCACCAGGACCATCACTGAAGGTCAAAAGTAATCGACAGAATTGTGAAAATAGAGCATAATGTAGACTATCTGTGGGAAGTGAACTGAATCAAACTAAATGCAACGGGTGCCTCAACACCTACAATTCCAAGTGCTTGTCAGGGTGGGGGGGTCCCCCAGTTGAAATATGATTGTTTTGGGGGGTCACATCTTGTAAAGGTTGAAAAACCCATTGAGACCTGACACCGGATTCTATTAATGTCTTCTAAATCATGAAAAACTCTGTTTCTATAACAGTTTTGCTCAAAGAGCTAATTGGCCGTGGACCCCCATCTGAAAATATGTTGTTCCAGGTTTCCCCCAGAAGCAAATATTTGAGTTAAAAACATTTGCTGTGAAAGAATATATTCAAATATTTGCACACATTTTCAGGACTTTTCAAAAAATAGCGGACCTACAAGCTCGTAGCACGGCAGTCGGTGCCACGATATGAGCTCGTAGATCTGCTATTTTTCAACAGCTAAAGTTTAAAATAATAGTTCAAATAGTTAAAGCGACAGGGATGCATTCCCGTCCTAAATGGACTCGTTGTTAAACATCCCTAAGTATTCAGCAGAATTGAACGGACAACTGAATATCTATTCCTGCCTTCTTTTGTTTCTGCCAACACAGGACATGGAGATCAGCGTCACAGAACTGCAGACCATACTCAACAGAATCATCAGCAAACGTGTGTGATTATAAACAACTATCCTCAGCCTCAACCATTCATGTTTCATTTAGGTTGAAAACCCATATCCAATTTAGAGAAATGGTTAACTTTTTAAGTTTTAACTAAAGTGTGTGAGGATCCAGGATCCAGATCCTGTAAAAGTGGACAAAAAAAGTTACCAAAGTAACCATACTTTTGTGTAATGCCAGATGTTTCTTATGGATGGATGGATGGATGGATATCTTTATTGTCATTCAGCAGATACATAAAATGCATAAGAGAACGAAATTACGTTTCACTGGCTTCTAATCTGCTAATTAAGAGAATTTAAAATACTATATTGCTAATAAATAAAAACAGCACCAGTTCAAAGGAGACAGATATTGCAGTATAAACTTGATCACATCATCAATACTTCCTTTCATAGTTGGACTAAAAGTGATTTTACACATGCTCTTTCTCTCTGGTTTCAACAGATAAAGACTTGAAGACGGATGGCTTCTCCAAAGAAGCCTGCCGCAGTATGATCAACCTCATGGATGTATCCTTGTCTTGATTGCTACTTTTATTCAGTGGTGTTCTGCTGAGAGCGTTGCGTCGCACCGGGGGGCGTTTTAAAGAACCGGGGCGAATGGGTGACGCCGTCCAGACGCAACTGTCGGCAATGGACCACCCTTCATTGATAAAAAAAAGAGAACATTCGCTTCGTGCTGATGGACACTCGATGTCTCAGTGGAGCTTCAGCATAATATACTCACACTGTGGTGTCTTTTGCTGAACAAGAACTGATTTTCAATCTCAAAGCTTAGCTTGAAGATTTGTTCTTTCCGGCAAGTTGTGCAATGTAATGATGAATTGCACATGGAATGAACTGAGCTTTAGTGCACATGCTACAGACGTTATTGATTATGAATTATTGAATCCGTTTGACTGGCTCATGTGGTACAGTATGTTATTCCTGCCTGTGGTGTAACATGATACGGTATACAGTATACGCCATTCCCCAAGTGGGCATGTTAATAAAATATGTGAATATTAGTATGTGTTGAGAATAGCATAAATTAATGTTTGTCTCTCAGACGTCAGGCTGATGCTTCTAAACTAAAAAGTCATACCATATTGGCTCAGTAAAAAAGGGGTAAACTGAACTCCACTGGATAAATGCCCCCGTTGTCCAACAGAATTTGGGTAAATTCTTTCGCCCAAATGCCACTATTGTCAAAATAGAGTTTGGGCAAATTCCTCAGGTCAAAATGCTCCTTTTGTGCAGCAGCATTTGGCTAAATGTTGTTGCGGGAAAGATGGGACAACTGTGTTTAGATGGGTCTAACCCCCCGACACACTGACAGCATGATTTTGACAGCAAATTTAGATTTGCTAAATATCATAATATTTTAGTCGACTAAATCTACAGTTGATTTAGTCAACTACAATGTATTTAGGTGGGCCTTGATGCTGTCATAATGACAGATTTTAGACTTGAAAATAGCCGATCTACAAGCTTGTGTTGTTTCAGCATGCAACCAAGTGTAAAATGTACTGGATCTCTCGTCCACTAGTCCTTTCCTAACATTTTAGTCTAGTTTTTATTTGTGCTGACAACATGACCTGGTTTGACGACTACATGTAGTTAGGTAAGGCCAGATCTAGACGGGCACATCCTGTTCCTTGACCATTGTACCCAGTCTGACGGCAGTGGGAAGCTGGGCCTGACCGAGTTCCATGTTCTTTGGGAGAAGATCAAGCGATATCTGGTATGAAAACACAAAATGCATCAAGGCTTCAGGGCCAAAAGAGCCATTGGGGCCTTTGGGGAAACTGGACTGCAACGCTACCGGGTTTGAGGCCCTGAAAAGGGCTCCTGGGGACCTTCATTGGTTGTTGATTCCGTTAAATTTAGATGAAAAAGATGATAAAAAGATGGAAACAAATACTGGCTCATGGGCCCTGGTGGGGGTTCATCCGTCCCTACGTCAAGCCCAGCCATATTATGGCTTTGACCCCGTTTTCGTTGCAGTCGCAGCAACGTCTGACATTGTTGATTTTGGCCCCCGTCGCACGCAGTGCCGGCTTCTCATTGGTTCTCGTTTGTTGTCTCCCCCCTGTTTGACTGTCTGTCCCTGTTCCTCTCTTTGCTTTGTTTATCATCCTTCTCTATCTCTCTGTCACCGTGCCTAGACTGTTTTCCGGCAGTTTGACTATGACAAGTCGGGCACCATGAGTTCCTATGAGATGAGAATGGCCCTGGAAGCAGCAGGTACATTTATTTTCAACTTTTTGTTTCATTTCCCCCAAAAAAACAAATGCATCTTAAGGTGTATAGCCCTAATTAGCCCTTCGCTAAGTTCCTCCCCAACCCGTCTAAGAAAAGTGAAGGGCACCCACTGTAATTATATCGGCCATATGATGTCTCACATTGACGTTTAGTGCCCTAAACAAACATTAAAGCCCATAGACTTGGCTGGCAGATGAATTACATCATACGTGCTCTAAAGTTTAGGGAGAATTTAATTGGGTGGGAAAGCAAGACTGACGACGTGGGTTTTGAGGCTTTGAAGGCTGGGATGTAATGTTTTCCTGTCACAGGAAGGCTTGTTAAGCAATATTTCCTTCCAGTTGTAGTGGTTTATTATCATTGTTTAAATGTTCTTCTCCCCAGGTTTTAAGTTGACCAACCACCTGTTCCAGCTCATCATCCTGCGCTACACAGAGGCTGACCTGTCTGTTGACTTTGACAACTTTGTCACCTGCTTGGTCCGGATGGAGACCATGTTCAGTGAGTTTACCGTTACTACACTTTAAAACCCAAACCACACCAAAGGGTCACCATGCAACTCCTTGCAACCAAACGGTTCCAGTTTGCGAGGAGTTGCATGGCGACCCTTTAGTGTGGTTTGGGAGGGTTTGGGCTGTTGAATTGAAGCATTTGAATCACTTATAGAATTGCACACTATGAGTACTAATGAGCAGGATGGTCAATTTTCAAATGATCGGAATCGGTTTTGGAGCAAAAAAAAAGAAACGTGATTGGGACATCCCTAGCTTGTTGAGCGACTTTGTCTCTCAGACCTACAGTAGAGTATAGAGTCTTGTTGTGAAGTGACTTTGTGTCTTAATTTGTCCCTCACCTCACAGAGACCTTCAAGACGATGGACACTGACGCCGATGGGGTTATATCCCTCAACTTCTTCCAAGTATGTCCTCACACGATTAATAACGCATCTGTAGTTTATGTGCAAATATGTTCCCGTACTTGCTCATGCTCACATTATTTCCAGGCAGGACTTCGTTACAGTAATGAATATGTGGCCTGCTTGTCGTCTCTTCTCCCCACAGTGGATCTCTCTGACCATGTTTGCGTAAAGAAGTTATGGATTCCTGTTTACCAGATGTGGTGAATAACAACTCCTGCACTGCGATTATCTGCCCCCCCTCTCTCCCAGTCCTGCGTCTGTCTCGCATCTCAGAAGTGCCTCCTTGTTCCCCTCCTCCCTTCGCTGCCAATGCTCTCTGATGCGAACATGCTCTGAAAACTGTTTACGGCGGATGCCTGGCTGTATCGGGAACATGTGCCAAATCGTTTGCCTCGACTCGTTTTACCTACTTTGCCAATATGCGGAAGAAACGACCTGTGCTTAACAGGTGTGTGTCTGTGGTGGTCTTGAGGGGTACGGAAGGTGATTGAAATTTTCATTTGTGTCAAAGAAAACTAATCCGACTGTGAAAAAACACAACCCTGCTGTTTCAGCTAGCGGTTTGCTACACATCGATTGCTGTTAATATTTCACTCTGTCGTCAATACAAAAACAGCAAAAAAACGGTTTGCTTTCGGTCCATTGAAACATTTCACATGATTCACGGCCATTATGAGCACACAAAAGCATTTTTAGACCAAGGCAACTGGCCTTAAAACATTTTCTTGTGTGTGTGTTCTCATTGAGCCAAAAGCATTCCATTTTGACCAAAATAATCAATAGTTAAGCAATCAACAATTGCTTGAATATGATGATATAAGTGACGTATACAATAGGTTTGTATTGAAAGTGGTATGACGTCTGGTGTCAGTACTCCCTGCAAGCTGTTGTGTCAAACCAGCTCTACAGTCACTTATCGCTATTACATAATGGTCACAGCAGCAAATGAGACAAGTACAAAAGCTATTGCCTAATTCCCTGCAAAAAAAAACATGAACCATGAGCAGTGGTTTTCAACCAGTTGTCCTTGATAGGGTTCCAGGTGGTCCCCAGCTAAATGGAGAGTTGGTATGAACATGCAAATAACTCTTGAGAGCATGAAATGAAAACAAATTAACCCGTACAGGTCCATTTAGTTTCATTTTTACACTCTCAAAAGTCAAATTATTGCTAAACATCTGCATTACTTAATTGACAAGTCTACACAATTATACCATGTAAAACTATTGTAATTTTGACAAATTATTAACAGACAAAAAATAACTTTTGTCTCGGGTCTAGGAGAGGCTAAATGTCATCAAATGGTGGTCCGTGGCTCAAATATCAAATAGATAATGACCTTGAAATGAAAATGGTTGAAAACCACTGGTCTAGCACGGGAAACAGAATGGGACAAAGAATAGACCCTGTCAGGATCTCAGTGAAGTATATACAGTATATATAGGGTTTACATGGTTTTATAACTCGCCTGCTAACTTATTTACATGTTCGACAAACGGACATTGTGCCAATATTGTTGAACATTCCTCTGGTCATACAGTAGTTAATGAATGCATTAACTGCATTTAGGAGCTGCCTGGCAGACAGTTTGTGGGGATGTATGGTTGGTTACACTCCACATACAATCATTAAGAATGAATACACACAATAACACATACATTGTAAGAAGAAGAACCAAACTTGAGAAAAAAAGGTTGCTGGCTTAAATGTTTTGTTTACATCTTGTGCCAAGTGTTACTATATTGCCTCAATGTAAAAAAAAAAAAAAAGGTCTAAGTCGTGAAAGATTATACTGGGCTTGTCCTCCATGCAGAGTCAATGGCGGGCTGCCTGCTTACATCATGATGAATGTGCCATCATACGCATTTGTATAACAATGCCTATTTCTCACTGGGACACTGTATTATCAATAGCTCCGTTTGTAACCATCAACGTCAATATCTGCGGTTCAGCTCCAAGATGAGGTTCCGTGGCAGGATATCCCTGCACAGGTCGAAATGGGGCCGAGCCACCCCCACAAACAGTGGCGGAAAAAGTAAAAACCGAGATGCAGACGAAAAACTTAGGACAGTCACGTAAAACATGGGTGGAACAACTGCTTAAAACAGGATTGAATAAATTTTTTGTCCAGTCAACCCCCATCCACATGCGCAGTACTGCTTCCGTAAGACTGCACTGGGAAGACATGGTACTGGCTGACAAACAAGCGTTTTGTAAGCGGTTGTTTCACCCATGACTTAAAATGTTACGTGCCTGTCGTATCAAATGTATGTCGGTTATGATGCCTTTACTTTTTGGAAAAGGATTTTTGCCAGTGCTAGTGGACGGCTCAACCCCATTTCCACCTGTGCAGGGATATCCAATCCTCCCACCTCATCTCGGAGCTAAATCGTAGATATTGAGGTTCCAAGCGGAGCTGTCTTATCAACTGCAGTCCTACAGTAGACTACTGCTAATTATCAACTCTACCACTCTACTGTATTCACGTGGTAGGTATAGGGGCTCTAAATCCCAAATTAATGAATGCTATAGAGTGAATGAACCCAGGACAATCCTAAACCATCGTCATGCATGGCACTTTGTGGCAAACATGTTTTGTAAAATATATATGACAACGGAACAAGTTTTAAACTTGGATTTTATATTATTGTTCTAGAATAGATGTCATGGATGTGGCCCCCCTTTTTTTCTTTTTTTTTTTCATCTTGCTGTTCAAAGGGAACAAAACATTTTTGGGGTGAAAGTATAGTACAATTATGCAATATATGGACTTTGTATGCAACTATGCATGCTGTGTGTGAGATGTGATGTGTTGTCAGCCTGCCTAAAATGAACTTCCTTTCAAGCAGGGAAGCAAGCAAACACTTAATTTTTGAAGAGTTCTATTCCAACATGGCATTAGTCCACCCATAAATAATATAGACTACATACATTATTCAATATCTTTAAAATATTGACCAGCTCCTGTTGTCCGTTTCGCAACCAAGTTACTTATAACCATTTTGCAAGTAACCCACTATGATTTAATTTCATGCTAACAATTGAGATATTAACTTTTTTGTTTGTTTTTTATAATGGATGTGTCATTTTGGAACAAAACGCTTGCATTTTCTTTAAGGATCCCCTCATCTTTAATCTTGACTTGTTTCAATCTTTTGTTCTTTTGATTCCCAAACTGCAAAGAAAAAACACATGAATATATGTATGACACTCTCACAATACCATTTATGTAGTTAAATGAATTTACTATATGAATTTGCCAATTATTTTGTATACAATATTAAACATGGACATGAGTCTGAAGGCATGTTTATACTTAGTCAGACAATGTATCCCTTTTGAACTGAGTATAAATTAGCCTTTGGGAATTCTTAATTTGTGTTAACGTTGTGCTGTACTGATGAATGTAAGTCTCACCTTTTTCCAAATCAAATTAAACACAGTATGTGGTATGTTTTCAACAGCATTTCTTCCCATCCCCCAAACAAACCACACCACACTCTCGTACAGTAATAAATATTAACTTTAGTATGAACATTGTACTAAAAAAAAACATTTGTTTTACTAAATAACACCAAGAACATTACAATACAAGACAACTAATGTACATCTATTAACAAAATAAAAAGTAAATAAATGCGGTCTTAGAATTAATTCTTAAGAGACTTATTAAGTTAAATCGCAGACATTTTACACAATGCTGATCAAAAATATTAAGTTAGACAATACAGAAATATTCACTTTGAAACAGTAAAAAATAGAACGTAGCAGACAGTTTTCTGAGCCACTGCATGAGGGAATGTACAAGCACAGAACAGTGGTTCTCAAAGTGGGGTCTGGGGACACCTATGGGTCCTTGAGGGAGTTCCAGGGGGTCCCCAGCAAAATGATAGTTAGCAACCAAATGGACCCCTATGTGACTGCAACTGAGAGTGTGCAAATGGAACCATTTGTTCCATTTGTACACGCTCCGAGTTAAATTAACATAGGTTTTTACAATATAAATTGGGGTCCCAGAGATAGCAATGCCATTAAATGGGCGTCCGTAGCTTAATGCATGTCAAACTGGGGTTACTTGAAATGAAAACAGTTTTAAAAAACATTGCTAGATCTGTACAAATGGGCTCCGCAGGCTGATAAATGTCAAGTTGGGGGTCCTTGACATGAAAAAGTTTTAGAACCACTGGCAGTAGAACAACGGTGAATAAGGGTTGAATTATTTGTTTGAAATTTGTAAATGAGTTATACATAAAGTGGAAGATTTTTCCCTCACCCAATCTTGACACCAGGCACTGCGGTAACATGCCTACATGGCTTCGTGGCTTGAGCTGTGAGAAGAACTGACTGATTCCGAGTTAGTTTAGTAGACTCAATGTTATGTCTAGCCGTGACGTGCTCGTCAACATCTTTTTGACCTAAGCCTAACATTTGACCTCCACCCACTCTTCTCAGCCCAACCTCACTCATTTCATTGTAACTCACGGAAGATTAGCCTGGACAAGACCCATTGCCCAAAGTGTCTAACAAACCGCAAGACACTTAGTAGTTATTTTCAAGGCCTTTTCTCCTTGTGAAATGCAGACAAAACTGGAAACAAGGTTAGGGAAGATACTCGAGAAAATTGTTATAGTTAATGGGATAACCATCACCAAACTCCTAACCACTAAAACCTCCCAGTTAAGCCTAATTTCCTCCATAGTTACTTGTGTTGCGTCCAAATGGAAGAATACATTTTAAACGTAGTTGTTGTTGTTGTGTTCGAGCCTGGTAACCATGGTGGAGACCAGCCTCTCCAGCTGCTCCGCTCTCTGCTTGCCCGTCTCGATGACCTCTTCGTGGTTGGCCTTCTCCTCGCTCTCGTAGTCCATCACGGCCTGGTTGGTGATCAGCGACAGGGCGAAGACGCGCATGCCGCAGTGGCGTGCCACGATCACCTCGTGCACCGTGCTCATTCCTGTGGGCGGGAAGGATGGACGGAAATTATTAATATTCTCAAAACAGAGGACTGAACAATATAAACTAGCCAAGAAGTGACTAACAAATACGGTATCGTTGGTCAACTGTACGGCATGAGATCAGTACAAAGAGTCTGTGTGTAGAAGACGCTACTCACCGACTGCGTCGGCACCCAGTTTGTGCAGCATTCGGCACTCAGCGATGGTCTCGAACGAGGGCCCGCCCAGCACACAGTACACGCCCTCCCTCAGGAAGTCTCCGTAGCCCAGCTCCTGGCCCACGTCCAGGGCCAGCTGCTGGAGCTCCCTGTCGTACGCATCGGACATGCAAGGGAACCGCACTCCGAACCTGCCGAAACGAAAAGACCGTGAGAGAGTGAGTTGAGAGACTTCAGATGATAGACCCAAATAACAGGCTTGGTGTCTCTGCAGACGGATACTCTTGCATGGCCATGGGGTATCGGGGTGGGTGTTTGCAACAATGTCAAACTATTTAGATTTTAGAGAGTTGTTTTCGGGGGTCAGGCAACAATGCACCCGACGCTACGTTGAGCTGTACCTACCTCTCATCGTTGGGTCCAGCCAAGGGGTTATTTCCTGCGAAGCCAGGCATGTTGAGGTGGTCTTTCATGATCATGATGTCTCCAACTTTGTAGTCCTGGTTGAGACCTCCTGCCGCGTTGGTCAGCATCACGGTCTCCACACCGAGGAGCTTGAAGATCCTCATGGGTAATGTGATCTAGGAACATCAATTAAACAAAAAACCTTGTCATGAATGCTTCCACACCAATTGTCTTTATGTGGTTATGTTTTGTACAGGTGGCTACAGTGGAAATTAACAAAAGTGCATTTGTGTACTGACATAAAAGGATTTTCTTTCTTGTACAATGTGTACAATGTGTACTAAATTAGATTTACAGTCAAATCACATATCTCACTAGTTCTCCATTCTGGCCATGGGGTAGAAAACAGTGCCAAATGATTTCGTAACAGCCTCTGATCCGTGCTGCATGTTATGTAATGAATCCAGTCATATTATGCAACAATTGGCTAACTTTCCCAAGAAGGGGAGGATACTAGCCCAATCGCATGACATGTGTAAACAATTGGTACATTTTTACTTTATCCCATTAAATCTGGGTAAAGCATCCATGTCAGTTATAGATTTGTGCCTCGTTGACTATTCAAAAACAGCAGATATTCAAGTTCACGTCACTTCGTGCCACGCTCCACCTGCAAGCGTGTGTATCTATGTGTGTTTTGAACATCTTTGAGGGGTGCTAGCCCCTCCTATGACAGCTTGTCCCCACACATCTCATATTTGCCATTGACAAAGGAGAAATTTGTGGCAACAAACATTAAATGAAAAGGAACCCGTACACTCATCTGCCAGATGAAAAGCCTTGGCTCGAAACGTTGTCAATAAAGACTAACTTTTGGAGCAGATGAGTGTGCTGGTTCCTTTTCTCTTTTCTTGATGTTATTTTTGAACCCAGCACCTCTATAAGTGATGTGCGTATTTTAACTAGCTTTTGAACAAACATTAAATGCCATTGACAATGAAGGGAAAATTTACTTCATATAGTTGTTCATGAGATGATGTATGATGAACAACTCTAGGTCTTAATGGGTTATGTTATGTATAATTAGTAATAATGAAGACAAATGAACCTACCTTCTGGATAGGGTAGCCTTCGTACAGGTGGAAACGGCCCTGCATGCAGACACACGGCCTCCCCTTCAACGTCCCAAACACCAAACGTCCTGCATGGCCATGCACTGCATGGGAGGAAAAGGTTTTTTTTTTTAATACAAAATGACAATACCACCAGTCAGTGTCAAACAATAACTGATAGACAAATGAACTAGCAATGGCTATAAATAAATAATATGTGAAGTGTTTGTGTTAATCAGTCAATCAATATTATTCTGAATCTGCAGTACTGTATGTACAATTCCCTGCCACCCACGTTTTACCCATGTCACGATTGCCATTGCTCTCTCAGAGTAAAGCCTAAACTATACTTAAAATGATATACATATGTAACTATGTATATAACGTTTCACAGTCGTACGTCAATGTATAAATGACCCACAGCAGTGGCAGCAGCTCTCACCCTGCTCCGTGTGTGTGTGTGTGTGTGTGTGTGTACCATAACAGTGACTCACCTGTGCTCTGAGGGAAGTTGGGGATGTCCTTGTAATTGAAGACCACCTGGTCCTTCAGCATGTCCGCCAAGCCCCCCATGCCCGAGCCGCACACGATGCCCACCATGGGTCGCACGTCGGTCTGGGCCATTAGCCAGTCAGCGGTGTCTTTGCAGTCCTCGTAGCTGAAGCTGTGCATACAGCAAAATGACAGGTTAGGGTGAACGGTGCAGGCGACCTACATACAGGATCATGGTGACCAGGTCAACCAGCACAAAAATGGCATGCGTTGCACGGCTAAACAGTTAAGAAAGTAATGTATACAATACAATACTGTATCAAGCTTAAAAAAAGATACATGATAACATGTGATATTATGACTATTCTCATGTGATATGATCATTCTCATGTAATATGATAATTCTCTAGTGGATCTTTTTAGTAGAATTCTGGGAGAGCAGGTTGTGTTGTTGACACATTCCTGCAGAGTCAAGCTCATGGGCACTTGTAGAAGGTCACATAACTGTGAATCTTGTGTTATATCTCCATCTACAATAACCTATTATAACACTTTATGGTCCACCTGGGGTTTTTTAGGGGTTCTTATTGCCTCAATCCAACCTAATCCAATTAAATATATTGCATTGATCTACAGACATTACTAGAATACTGCAAACAATTGGTTTGTGATTAAATGATGTAGGCCTACTGTCATAGGCCTATTATGTCTAGCTCTGATTACAAATTGATATGGAGTGTTGAGTTTAGACTAGAGTGAATTCGGGGTGGTCTCCATCTCTATAATTGAACTTAACTGACAAAAAATATATAACTATAAAACCATGCAGCCACCATGAACATGCAGCTATGGCTTCATATTCACACCCGTAAAGGCAACACGTGCTGCCAGACCATGCCGTGCCTCCTGGGCTTGCCGTATAGGGTCATAATATTTAATTACCACTGAATGGCATATGCTACGGCCATGCGCTACAGCGCAACAGGCTGCAACGCAGTCACTTGCGCCAGTGCGCGCGTGTCCAGTCCAGTTCTACTGCCTCGTTTTTGTGAAGCGAACTGCGACCCATTGAAACAACTATAGGTACATGCAATCATAAATAATGATATTCAGATGACTCACCTGCTCTTGTTTGCTTCGGGAAACATCCTTGATTGTAGGGTCAGGGTGGTCTACTGTATCTATTCTCTGCGCTCCTCTAAAATAAAATTAATATAAATCGCAAATAATGTGACTGGCTGCACACTATGCAATAAATAATAGCGTTCCAAGGCGTTCCAAAGTGCGTATATGAAGAATACAATATTCAAAATGAAAAGTCAAATAAATAAAACGTGCTGTACGTCTTCTTGTCTTGGTGCGCTCTTCTATGGAGAACCGTTAACTCTTCGGCTGTGAAACTGAATGAAACATGCCAGTCACCGGCTCTACTTATAGAACCCGGCCCCGCCCACTGCCCCGCCCCTTCCCGGCAGAGACAGCGTGTGGGCAAGTGTGTGTGACGCAACAAATCATTATCCTTCCTTCACACACACATGCCTTCAACACAACACACACCATATGCAATAACAAAACACACATGATGAGACATAACATAACACACCGTTCCCTGAACCAGGGGTTCCCAAAGTGGGGTCCGGGGACCCCCAGGGGTCCTTCACGGGGCTTCAGGGGGGTCCCCAGGTAAATTATAGTTTGTATACTCTCAGGTTTAAATTAACATTGATTTTCAATATGAATTGGGGTCCCAGAGGTAGAAATGCCATTAAATGGGGGTCCGTAGCCTAATGCATATCAAACTGAGGTTCCTTGAAATTTAAATGGTTGAGAATATCTGCTTTAAATGGTTGAGAATAACTGCTAAAATTCTTCTCTTATGGG
>OOFJ01058297.1:3513-13998 GCA_900323375.1 Benthosema glaciale
ACCTTTCACCTACTTCTGAGTTCCACTGAACGGGACCTTTCAGAAGCACCCGACCTTTGACCCCGTTATAAGCAGACATGACCACTGGCTACTAGGAAATGAATATTTACTAGACTCTCTATAGGAATTCTACGAATGCATTTTACAATGCTTTCCCTTTCCACTTTATCACACTTTTATCCATCCATCTATCTTTAACCGCTTATCCGTTCGTTGTGGGGTCGCGGGGTCAACAGCTCCACCAGAGAGCTCCAGATTTCCCTGTCCCGAGCTACTGCAGCGACTTCTCCTGGTCTCCTCCCAGTGGGACGTGCATCGAGGACCTCCCTAGGGAGACGCTCGAGAGGCATCCTAATGCCCGAACCACTAAGCTGGCTCCTTTCCAGGCGAAGAAGCAGTGGCTCCACATTGTAGGTGCTCAGTGCACACAAGCCACATCCCATAATCCATTTTACTGTTAATTGTTTGTGTTTGACTTAGACTTCTGTCAAGCGAGTAGTACATAAATCAGTTATTGATTCACTCACAAGCCTATATACTGAAGGCAGCGTTGAAATTTTCCTCTGTGACACAAGCGTAATAAATAACATATCATGCAAATTAATAATGGATCAGAGTTCATTATTAATTGGTTTCAATCAATTGGATTAAACCTGTTAAATCACAAGTTCACGTGAACATACATTTCTACATCAAAGGTATTTTTACTTACCTTGTGGTATTAATTAACAACACTAACTGTACAATAATAGCCCTACATTACAATAAGTTTGTTTTTTAGTCTTTACTGTGCAGTTATTGCCGATTCCATTTTTTGTTATTTCATGGCTCTCCTTTTTCCTAGTTATACAAATACTCCGGTCTGCTCAAATGATAATATCTCATCTCCCAGCCTCCAGCCCAGTCCGGGGGCCACATGCTGATATGACTCATAGCAATCAGCGCTGTGTGATAGTAGAAAGAACACCGTCTCATCCTCCCAACTGTCTGTCTCACCAACAAAAAGTTACAGAACCAATTTCTGTGCGGGTGCGCCCCCATATTCTGCCCAGCATGACATTTAAAAATAAAGCATTATGCAACAGGTCGTTTCGAGGCAGCAATCTGATTGGTTGAAATGGCCGCCATCCAGCCATGCTTATACAAGCATGATGGAACGCTTAATCAAACATAAAAATCTGATTTTCTGAGCATAGATATAAAAAAAAAAATAGATGCCTCATTGGCCGCTCCAGTTCATTGGAGGCATGATGTGTATCGCATTGTACAGAGGAAGTCAAGCGGAAGTGCGGAAGGCATAACCTGACTCCGCCAGATTGCGGTAGTATGAGTTCACCAGTTCCCTCCTCCTACCCCAGTCTGGGCTCCCTCGGGCAGAAACGGTTTGGGACAACAGCGGGACAAAAACATGATATATCCATATCATTTCGAGTTGCAGTCTTGAAAATGGTTGTTGTTTACATGCGCTGTGGCACAGCTTCAATATGTCACCAGTCTCGCGTTGATCGCGCCTCTAGCGGCCGCATACGGCAGCACCGGCCTTATTTTGTTCGGACATAGTCTCAGCCCGAGGAAGCCCAGACTGGGGTGCAGTAGAAGGAACGCACTGCTGCCCCCAGGTGGCGGAGTCAGGCTACGGAAGGCATGCTGTGTCGCTGCCACTCAGTGACTACTGGCCAATCATATCGCGTCTTTTCCATGACTTATCAATTCAGTCCAAAGGAGCTTTATTGGCATGAGAAAACTATGTCTACGATGCTGACCCTCACTGCTCTCCCAGAGCCGAGCCGGTGAGAGCCGGTGGTGAGAGCTATTTTATGTTCTAATGACATTGATTCATCTGCACATTATTTCCGTTCCAGTATCTTACTAAATAAACCCATCAGGCGTCTGGTCACTGTGGTCACAAGTCAGTGAGTCAACAGTCAGGGCGGCCTGTCAATGCAAGAGACCAGCTGTTACCGTGGTTACAAAACACTGTAGCAGACCTTGAAGGTTGATGATAAGTTGATGATCGGGATAATGGCAATGAAGATAAAATGATGATTAATGAGATGGAAATGAAGATGATGATGATGGCAATATCATTAATGGAGATGGAGATTATGCTAATTGATGATTAAGATGGAGATAATAGCAGTGGTGATGTTGGTGTGATGATGTAGATTATCGTATTGTATTCTTTACATTATTATTTTTTCCATTTCTACTAGGCAGAAAGCTATATATGCTGAGATGATTTTGATTTGATATGATGAGGTTGAAGGACTCAAATAATGAAATCCTAATGACTCTGACCTTGCCTAAGATGAGCAGCATCAGATACTCTTCCTGTTTTTGGAAACACTGGAGAGAGAGTCTGTATGTTTGTTTTTTGTTGTATTGTCCCCTGTATTCTGTATTGTTTATTCTTTATTGTAATATGGACCCTGCAGTCTGAAATAAAGATTGATTGATTTATATTAGGATAAATTTGCGCGACTGTAAAGACGAAACGATCAGAGCTTTTGTTCTCCTCCAAACTGTGTGACAGAAGCATTGGAAAAATGTGAGAGGCAACAATCTGGCCATGCAAGACTATACTTCATCAGTAATAGACCAGAATGGTCAGAGAGTGCTGGTATAGAGAGATAAGTTATCATGACTTCATGAAACAGCTTATTATTACTACAAGCTTGTAGTTCTGCTATTTTCAGGGCGCACTGCAACCCAGCACACTTTAGCTAGTGGAGATGTGGGGAGACACCGGAGAAAAAAAAAGCAATTCTCCTGAACGCTGCCTTCCGGCATGGCATGGCAGTAAATGTTGCATTCGTGGTGCAGTTGTTTTTTTTGACGGGTAAAAGGGCAGGGCTGAAGCCCCCATTTGATGTCTGTGTGTGCCCATCCCTGCTCAACTGTATCCCAAATACCAAGGCAAGTAGCATAACCTCTGGTTTAGTTACTACGCCCCAGCCAGTTTAGTTACTACGCCCCAGTCTTGTGGAACAGCTTGCCGAGGGACCTACGGTTCTCCGAATCTGTGGACATTTTTAAACGAAATCTTAAGACGCATCTTTTTAGCATTGCTTTTACTTAGATTGTTCCAGGTTTTTTTCTTGCACGTTGTTTTGTGAAGCACTTTGAACTGCACTCGTTGTCTGAAAAGTGCTATATAAATAAAGATTGATTGATTGATTGATTGATTGGTGTTAAGTCATACAGTATCTACACAGCTCCAGGTTTGACATACTCCGACGGTTCTGAAATTCTGCATCACAAAATAAATTAAAATGCTAATGTGACATGGCCGGATGAGAGTATAATGCGGGGTTGAGCCGGATCAAAACACAATGATGACATTTAGTCATTTCCCTCACACCCTTTATGACTCGATGATGAGCGAGCAGGAAGAGGTAATGCATTTCAATTCATGTCTCAATCTATCAGTCTTGTGACATGTTTAAAGCTCCCACTGACTGGAATAACTTACCTACTCTTATTCGATCAATAACGTCTTTTAGGATGTTTTAAAACTGCTCTGTCCTCTCACCTTCAGACTAATTGTTTATGTTTTGTCCAATCATCATCACTATAACAACATGTCATTACATGTCTATTAAGTAATCAATGGTCCACTCTGTTTTGCTGTTGAATGTGTTTTGCTGTTATTGTATGTATTCTTGCATGTTTTTTGTTTTTTAGTTTTAGTTTTTGTCCTGTCTTGTTTTGTTTGTTTTATTTTTATGAAAAATAACTGTAAAGAAACTGCATTTTGTAATGTGTGGACCCTTGAAAACGAGATGATTCATCTCAAGGGATTATTCCAATAAAGAATTTCAATATATATATACTGTATATACACACATCTAAAATAATCCAATGGACACGAGGAAATTAATATGTACTGTAGACTAAATATGATGTGCTAGACTCTAGAGGTAAGTTATTCTACAAATGCATTTTACAATGCTTTCCCTTTCTAATATATCACACCGTTATAATTTCCATTGGAGGTGCTGCTCAGTGTACACAAGCCACGGCACATCCATTTTACTGTTAATGTTCGTGGGTTGACTCATCTCACAAAATAAATTAAAATGCTAATGTGACTTGAATGAGGGTTGAGCCGGATCAAAAATACAATGATGGCAATTTAGCAATTACCCTCACACACAAAATGAGCGAGCATGAAGAGTTGTTGCATTTCACATCTCAATCTCTCTCTATCCGTATGTCTGGTGATGACGTCTAAATCCAGTGTAGTTGCTAGTACAGCGGCGAGAACAGACGACAAATCTTCTACAACTAAATCTAATTCTACAGTAAATCTTATTCAGGTGGGAATGATTGACATTAACACCCCTCAGAAAACAGGTAGATCGGTAGGCCAGAGGGGCCCGAACATATTTTATGAAGAGCTGAATTGAAATGAAATATGGTACAATAACCTCCTCCAATCTGAGAGGTTTGTTTGTTATGACTGCCAATTACACATAGAAGACAGTCTGGTCTAACCACTTAGACCACAGAGAGAGACCGTGTGGTTCAACAAAGACAAAAGCTGGGCAGTACTGTGTGGTTTTGTTGTTATGAGAATTCCATTCATGACTGACAGCAACACCAACAGGCATAATCTGTAAACTGGCAACCAGGAGGATACAGTAACAGAGAGGACGGTGCACAAACAGAAGCCAGTGTTTGAAGTTGGTTTACTGGTTTCACAGAAAGCTCTGCTGTCTGTTATGACGGCTGACATAACATGGTATTTTGGACTGGAAGAAGCTATTTACTCCCTGCTGGGGAATTCTAACAACGCTTGCACGATGTTATGCAACATAATACAGTGTAACACAATTTGTTATTGCGGCCGTAGGTTGCATTTACTATATGAAAACCTGCAACTCCCGCCCGTCCGTCACCCACGCCTCCATATATGGTCACGCCTTGTGACATCACATCTCCATATATGACACGCCTTGTGACATCACGCCTCCATATATGGTCATGTGACATGGAGACCCTTAGATCTCCATATATGGAACCGGGCAGCAACTCTACATCTGACCTCAAACCCCTTAAATCTCCATATATGGAGCTGATGTGTTCTGACATTCCATAAGTTGATCGTTCTCCACCTGTCCTTCCTGTTTTGACGTTACATATGTTGATCTGACCTCATCAAACCCTGTACACTCAAGACACGCTCGTTATATGGCCAGTACATCATTAATTCCATGTTTATCTGACCACCCATGCCAAAGCGCCAGCAGTATGCCGTCTGCCGTCACCCAGGTGGATGTGTGCAAGCGACCCCACCGGTCACTTCTCGCCCTCAGGGCGTCTTACTGGTGTTAGTAATAGTATAACATAACATTGATTACACTCTATAGCTGAACAAGACGCAGGTGAACAACATACCGGAAGGAAAGCCTAGCACAACATAATGCCATTTCATGGATGCTTTGATTCAAAGCTCCTTAAGCACAATGGGTTCAAAAAACATAAGACTGGGTGGTCCCCGTCAAGCAGTACAACCCTCATACGTGCTAGCTTTTGTCAACGTCTAGGATCTCCAACAATCTCCAACAACAACAAAAAAAAACACACACACACACACACACACACGCTTGTGTGGCACCTGTTTTCCTGTAACCTGCTCTGTGAGACCTGTCACCACCAGCCAGCTCAGGTAAAAACAAAAGTTCAGTTGAGTTTAACATTAGTATCAGACTCAAGACAAACTCCAGACATATAAAACAAAACTAGAGCAGACATATAAAACAAAAAGCCGCATTTATAGGCTACACAAGATGTAAATTCTCTTGCAGGCTTGCCAGGCTAGACATCACACACACCCATATGAAAACTCACAAATATTGCAAGTACGCATGGACATCAACAGATAACGCAGAACTGGAATCACCCACAAAGCTCACGTTCCACATGCTCAGGAAGACAAACACACGCACACACTGACGTATGATTTGAGGAAAAATACAGAGAAAAAAGTAAAAAACACGTAGTACGTGCATGTGTATCACATAAAAAAAAAAACCTGAATCCAGATGTTTTCTGGTTTTCGTCTGGCAACTCTCTCTCTCAGCATGTGAGCATGTGGGCATGATGATGCGTGTACACATACGGTGCTATAGTACGCTGTGCCTTTATGCAAACATATACAGCATCATGTAATACAAGCTCTGTTATTATCCCTTTCTTTCTCGGACTCCCTCTGCAGGAAACAGTCAGGTATGAATGGTATGAAGTAGGACATGTGGACATAAGCTGCTCTGCTCATATGTGGGCCTTTTATGCAAACACACCACGTGTATCATGCAGGGCAAGCTGTAACTCTGTTTTTATTAGGTGTGTGTGTGTTGCATTTAACTGGGCCTCCTCTCTCACACACCACATGTTGGAAGAGTGCAGTCAGTGGATGAGGGAGGTTAGGGTAAGAGGTTATAGAGACAGAGGGCCCCCCTATAGCTACCTGCAATAGAAACATACACTGACTGTCAAAACCTAAGAGATCATTTCTCACTACAGACGTGTGTAAGAACTTGACCTGTGAGTTAATCGTTTCACCCTGGGCGGCGTCCTTATTTTGTGCATGGCAAAGCATTGTACTGTAGGTGAACATTTTCAAATATTTCAAAAATGTTTAGCAGATCTGCAATGGATCATTGCAATGTGGCATGTTCTGATTCTGCTCAAATGTGTTTTACTTTTGATATACATTTGAAAAGAGGGCATAACTGGTTAAGTGAACATGATGTACAGCTTTAAAACAGCTTTGTACAGCTTTTATTATGAGATGAGAGCATGCTAGACAAATACACAAGGCTCTGGTGTCTGATAATATTCTATAGGTTTTATTTAAACCAGGTGGACCCACTGAGCTTGAGATCTTGCCCAGGCAGACCTGGCCAAGAGCAGCATCGACTTTCAAACATACAGTAATGAAATGTTTAACTTTGTTATGTTGCAGTAGCACATAACGCAAATTGTTGGGGAAAATAAATCTAATAAAGAGGAGGCAAATGCAAAGTAAAAAAAATACAGCAAAATGATAAGCATCTCAAAGGCTGTGTGGTCCAATTGTACAGTGGTTCTCAACCCGCAGCCCCCCCCCAAATAATAATATATGAAGTGAACTGGGGACCCCCTAAACCTGAAAGTACTTACAGTACTTGAACTGTAGGAGTTGAGGCATTAAAGTTGGTTTATTGTGAGAGGCACTGTGAGCTTGTAGATCAGCTATTTTAACCTAGCTCTGTTTGGAAGCTCTATATATCCAACGCTATCCCTGCGCTGGCTGTTTCGAGCCTGTCGACAAGTTGCAGATTAAAACCCTTTCGCAGTATTTATTTCAAAAAGGTATCAGAAACCAAGATACAGTTGATAAACGTAACATACTAACAACGTAGGAGCCACATATGTGATCTATATGCAAGTCTAGTGTGTCACTTAAATGGACAGATTGGGCAGTGGTGGTGGGAGTGTTCACTGGGGCTGGGCACTGCCTGGTGCCACGTCAATAACTAGATGGCGTTTACCTGGCACTGTAGTTGAGGAAGTTAGACGGAGAGGTGGTGAGCTGGGAGTTGACATTTTCTGTTGACCGCAACAACGCATCCTAACATCTATGCCTGCCTGGTAATATATACAATAGTTAGCTGGGAACTGTTGTACCTTACCTGTGCTGTGGAATAAATGGTCAAACTGACAGCTTGGAGTAGACCTGAATTCCTTTGCGTGCGCGTCATACAAGTGTCTCGTATACTCTCATGCTTAGCGTCTCGCGGCGGCCTTTAAAGTTTAAACCGCCGCAATAGGCACCATGTGAACCCTGTTCACATGTGCAGTACTGCTTCCATAAGATTTAATTGGGAAAACAAATCATACTGGCTTTTTAAAAATGTGCCTCAATCAATATCCTTCAGGGGACCCGTCCCCCACCAAAGGACCAAATATTCCTGGCTTTAACTTAAGTTTAGATTTAATTTGCGACCCGGTCACACAGCCAAGGTCATGGAAGGGAGGTCTGTTCTCCTTGACGACATACATCGTCTTTGACCGTGCATGACCCAATAAGATGAAGGCCAACTCAGGACTCCACTAATAGTTTTATGGGTCTGAGTCACGGGATGGAGAAATGTGTTCCCATTTATATTTATGTCATCATGGGCTCATTGGCTGGGCTGAATGAGTTGGGGTGGGGTCTCTGGTCTCTATAACTTAAAGGGAGGGGCGTTTCAGGAAAGAAGGAATCTTATTATATTGATTGACACTTTCTGAGTACTGAGTAGTCACGTGAGAATGTTTTATTAACCATGTCGGAATAGACTACTACTACTACTACTACTACTGTATATGCTTATGAACTATAGGACACAGCCAGCTGGGTACAGGTTCCACTCAATATGTAGCTCTGGTCCATAGCTCCACTGTTCTATGATTCTGCCTGCAGGCAGAATCATAGAACAGTGGAGCTATGGACCAGAGGTAGTCAATACGTAACACAGTAGCTATCTACTAGGGATACGCTATTTTATCATCAAAGTAAAACCATACATACAGCCTGCCTAATGTCAAACTGGCTAAAACATACACATAGTGTGTGAGTTTGTGTGGGTGTTTTGGAAGTCTCCCTCCTCCTCCTCCTCCATCTTTCCTTTCACAACAACAACACACACACATAAACACTGACTGACCTCGGCGGACCCTCCGGCTCCCAGTAGCGGCAGAACAAGTGCAGCCCGTCGGCGTTGACCAAGTGCTGGAGGTCGTCGTAGGGGACACCCTGAGGGGTCGTCCTCCGCGGAGGAGGAGCGCCCTGCTCCGGCATGGAGGAGGAAGAGGAGAAGAGCCGCTCTGCAACATAGACACGCAGCAGCGATAAGACATCAGTGCTGCTGTACAGATAGGAGAGGCCGGCGGCGAGCAGGCAGCAGGTGCACGCTACTGCGTTCATTTTGTTGCTGTCAGTGGCTGCTGTAGTGTAGTCTAGTAGTAGTGTGTCGCTGTCAGTCGTTCAGTCATGACATTAATTCATAGGGAATTCACGCACGCACGCACACACACACACGCAGCGGTTGATAGTCTAGTATCTAGCCGCGGGCAGTGCACCGTGCACGCGCCCAGGAATGTTTATAATCAGGACTGGATCTGGAGGACGGTACTGGACTGGAGCTCAGCTAGGCTACGTGAAGAGCGTTAGTTAGAGAAGAGACAGAGTTACGCAAACTCCGTTCACTTCCATGGGTCCGGTCTAATGGCGACTCTAATCTACATAGACTTCTATTGAGAATGGGGACAAGTCCAGGACCGGAAATAGGCAGAAATGCATTGGATCCAGGCAACAGCCCAGCTTTAATGATCCTTAAATCCCTTTATTTTAGATTTTGTAGTATGTTTTGTAGTAACAGTACAACATAAACATTACGGAGACTTTCGTTGTTACTGTACAATACCTTAAAAACATTTGGCATGTTGCACACTAGCCCTGAAACATGACTGTCATGAATTATCATGACAGTCTCGTGAAGTACGAGAGTCATGTGAACCATGGCTAGTTGCACACGTGCCTAAAATACCTCTTGTTTGCGCCGCCCTCCTCGTTGAAAACAATGTATTTCCAACTCCAGTTTGTCGCTCTTTCATCAGGCTGCATGAACAGCGGCGCGCGAGCAGCGCTGTTTTCTGACCCCTCAATGTCGCAACTCGTCTGGTGACGACGTCACGTGCCGTTATGAGTGCTGTTTGTTGTCGGCTTTCAAACAAATTGACAAACCCACTGATGTGATGCACCCATGAGTCTAGTATGGTTATTATTATAGGCTTACGCAGGCATGTCCTCCAATGTCCACAGATAGAATTCATTTTGCTTTGCTTCTAAATTAATTAAAATACATAAAAACCAAAATATAAAATATAAAAAAAAACAATATTCCCAGTTTCTGTGTGCTGCTGGTGTCCTCTTCTGTGTCCACGTAGAGGTGCATGACTTCCCCCCACACACCTGTCCATAATCATAATTAAAGCCTAGGCCTGGGACTGGTGGGAGGCGTGCCTGTCTGTGCCCAAACAATCCACTTCAATTAGCCAATAATCAAATAATATTCTCTCAAACTAATAAGGCTAAATAATAACGATAATAATCAGAAAATACTGTGTGAAACTACAGTGAAATGGCTTCAATAATAATCTCTTCGTTAAAAACAAACAAAAACAAAAACAAAAAAAGAGCCGCGTGCACGGTGCACGCGCCCATGGGAATGTGTATCATTAGGACTGGAGGACGGGACTGGAGCTAGAGGCGCTGCAGCTACGTGGTGACGTCACGTGCCAAGCTGTGGTCAATGACAGTGACTCTCTCTCTCTCTCTCTCTCTCTCTCTCTCTCTCTCTCTCTCTCTCTCTCTCTCATGCGCACGCATACGGCGCCGCGCGAACCCATGCTCTCCCCAACACGCACTATGTGGCTGGCACGCGTAATAAACAC
>OOFJ01058303.1:2017-15595 GCA_900323375.1 Benthosema glaciale
GCACAACAACAGGGTCATACACACAGAATATTATAGCCACCTTCTGTCATTTATCTTTCCATTCCCACAACAATATACAGAAAAAACATTACATATTTTGGACATATTTCAAATGGTGATTAATCATGAGTAATACATTTATAATAATGTCTTCCAATCAGTACTGAGAATTCAGTATACCAGGATAAACAAGTGAAACTGGGAGTGATTCAAAAAACAAAAAACAAACACATCTTAGGCTACCACATAAGAGTTAATTCTGTAGTGTACACTATACAGTATTATTTTCTGTTTACTAAAAGAGAGACCCAACTAGCCTACTGAACAAACATGGCAGTTACCATCAGAATAGACTACAGCTTTAACTTTAAAATAATAATAAGTCTATAAGGTTTTGTTATAGCCAAAAATATCATATCACACCTTTAATTTGCATACGGTCTTCACAGACAATAACACAAATGCTAATGTAATTTTGGTTCAATATGAATTAATAATTATTGTTGAGGAGTACATGCTTCCTCGCTGTTGCAGCACTGCTGCCACCCTCTGGCTAAACCATGCACATGCATTGCAATGCACACATGATCCTGTGCAATGCATGATGTGATCCAGTGTCCAGGCAAAGATCCTGTGCTGACTGTGCTGTAGTTGTGTAAATCGTACGGTAGGTAGGCTATTTTAATACTGTTGTTGTTGTTGTTGTTGCCATCACATTTTCAAATGGGCTGACTGACGTTGTGTTACATGTTATGTTATGATTGAACCCGCATCTGTCCATAGCTCGTACAAGTTTGGGTAACCCGGGGTCGGCAACCTAGCTGGTTTCTATTTATTGCTCAGTCAGTGCCCATGCCATACCTCCATATCTGGCTAGCTCTCAATGCACACATACATGCAATCCGATGCATGCACACAGACAGTTTTGGTATCCCCTCCTCAATTCAATTCCTCCCTCTCTCTACTAGTATAACTATTAAAGCAGACCACCAGACGCTTCTAGTCGAATCCATGGCAGTGTTGGTGTGACGCAGCACACTTATGACCACGCCTTTTACTGTAAAAGTTGAACCCTCTATGAGCCTATGGTCAGAAGAACGTTATGAGACTGGGATATCTTCTGAGGAGAAATCAGGGTGAAATCAACTCAAGTGCTACGTACTGCACTTAAAGAGCTTCATATTTTCGTATGTGAGTACTTTTATTCATATTGCTATATACGAATGACGATGAAGATATAAACGCTTTTTCTGAAGGTAAATAAATAGCTAGTTGACTGGCCTATTTCACGTGTCATCCATTCCAGAGTCCAGACATTGCCCATGTCATGCGCAGACATAACCATTGCCATGGGTATGCCACCTATTTGATTTTGGAATAACAATAGGCTAATATGAAAGTGAAACATTCTGGAAAAAAGGAGTCAATCACGATCTAATATCCTCAAAATATGTGTATATCCAATAACGTAATAAAAATAACTTGTATCTTAAAAGTATAGGAATAGCATATATAGGCTACCATATGTCTTTCTTTACCACTTTAGATAGGACGTCGCGCGAGCATCAAAGGCACAGCAAGCAACCACAGAGTTGTAGCAATGGTATTGCATGTCGCCTGTCTACAGTTATTCACAGCTATAATCAGAATCACACACAGTTTATAAACTCTTTATAAAATGTGATTCTTAACCCTCCCGGCCTCCCCCAGTTTGCCTATATGTTATTTGTCCATGGGCCCCATTTGATGATACTGTATGATTATGATACCAGTTTTATCTCTGTGACCCTATCATCACTGTAAAAGTGACGGTAGAAATACATTTGTACAGACCCGTAGGGTCCATTTGGTTCCTATACCTATCATTAATTTAGCTGGGAAGCTCCCCAAAGGTTCAACCTCCTGAAACCCCACCAAGGAGAACCCCTGGCCCTGGTAGGGTCCTCGAACCCTACGTTGAAAGCCAATGGTTTACAGTACTACAGTCTTTGGCTCAGAAACAGAACAGTGGTTCTGGTTACGCACAAACACTACTTAACATGCCTTGGCTACTTAATATCTTACTCAGTAACTACCTTACCATGTTTTGTCAGTAGCCTACTTACTATACCGTAGTTACTATTAAAGGGACACCCGCTTGAAAGGGAACTATGGAAAATTCCAGGCTAATGTTGGGGGTTGCAATCCATTCTCTTATAAATCCTATATTTAATTAGTTGCTGTTGGAGTTGACTACGTGGTTCTTTTAGGTTGGATATAGCCTAATACTTTTACTCAGATGGTCTATTCAAATATCAGTTGTTTCAGAGTACCGTAATATGCCAATTTCAAATAGATAATTTTCTTGTAATTTAGTAATGTAGGACATTGAATAAAATACATGCCAGTGCTGTCCATACTCACGTAATTATACGTGTGCCACCACTAGTTACATTCAGATTCCTATATCTTTCCTGTATCTCTTATTCTTTTGATATTATGTTCAAGGCATGTTGAGATGCTAGGCTAGAAGATAGGCTTCAACAGGTAGACAATCAAGCTTAGACAATTACAACATTCTTATCTTGGTGAACCATACCAGGAATGCTGGTATTTTATTAATACTGTAACATTAATAAAATCTGAATATATATATACCGGTATATATATATTTTTTAATTTTCCATCAGGTACCACCACGGAGAGACCCATAGGCCTTGTTATCAACATGGACACCATCATTGGCAGACTAAAGTCCATGACAACAGACCAGTTACGAGAGTCAATCCTTGGAGCAGGACTGAAATGTGGCCCAGTAACTTCAACCACACGGACCACCTATGAGAGGAAGTTGGCTCAAGCCCTGATGCAGAAAGATAATATCCTTGCTGGACTGTCATGCGACAGTGGTGAAGAGGAGCCTTATGACCAGAGCCTGAAATTAAATCGGCCAGTGGAGGAGGCTGATGGAGATAGCAGTAGAGCTTTGTGTGAAGAGGGAGAGGAGAAGCCAACAGAATCAACAGTGGTCTTTTATGGTGTATGCCCTCAAAGGGAGAAGGACTCTTTAGCAAAAGATGGTAAGAGCAATCCTGTAATGTTGTTGCGCTTATTATCCCATGTAGATATTAAGTGTGTGTTCATGGCCATTGTAGAAGCCATTTACCGTAACTGTTTTTTGTATGTTCTGATAATTATTATTATCATTGTAGTTATTATTTATCATTATTAGTTTTGATTTAATACAACCTCTGCACATTGTGTTTCTTTCGCCTGTGTACAGCCATTAGTCTGGGTGCATTAGTGGGTTTTTTTAATCGTTTGGAACCGACAAACACCAATACAGCCATGTATTTCTTGTTTTGTTTTTGACAGAAGAGGTCCATGTCTTTGTGGGCAGGAAGACAGCACTTAAAGTCCTGGGAGCAATGCCAGGGGCAAGGTTCAAAGCCTTTTCAACACGAGAGGAAGCAGAGGCCTTTTCCAAAGGGATGAATGCACTGGAATCAGGTATGGTGCACTGTAGGCTACACATAAAAGGTAAATTTCTCAAGTTATCCTTTTCGAATGTTCTCTCCCCTGGACAGGTGTAAAGGGTCTTTGAGTATGAAAAGTGCTATATAAAACCCAGATATTATTTCTCAACTGACCTTTACATACGTTAACATTATTTTATTTATGCATTTGCTTAGGAACACCATGCAAAAGTTTGGAGAAGGCCAATGAATTCCCAACACCTCGAATTCAGGACCTTACAAGCAAGCTAAGTATAGCTGTTAAGCAGGGTGATGAGAAAGCCCTTATGAAACTTGCCTGGGATAACCCACGCTACCTTATAGGATCTGGAGACAACCCTACAATTGTACATGTAAGTTGTTAACAAAAGCATTCCATAATCTAGTCTCTCTGACATGTCAAAAAAAATGCATCATTGTGCTCACCATTTTTACTGAGGTCCAATATTTATGTCTTGTACAGACAGGTTGTCACTATAACTCCCTACACGTAGCAGCCAAAGAGAATCAACCTGGGATTGTCCGTGAGCTCTTGAACACACTGGAGAACCCAGCATTTATGAGACGCATGTATCCTGATGACCAGGAGAAGGTCCTTCAACAGCGAATGTGCTATGTTGTAGACCTGTATCTCAATATACCAGATAGAACAGTGAGTATTGTGGGAACTCCAGTTATTTTAAAGCATATATTTACATATAGCACAGACTGGCAGTTAACAAAGTAGAGTTGGTGTTAAATTATTTGTGACAAAAGTCCTGATCTAGTGTGTTGCAATGGAAACACTAGAACCGCGTTTTTGAGGAATAAAATAAAAATAATCAATGGATACATACTGCTATGTATTTTGCAGAACAACGACACAGCTCTTCACATTGCCTGCAAATTTGGAAGCGTAGAAGTGGTCAACATACTATGTTCCCATCCCACCACAGACAAACAGCGAAGGAATAAGTACAATCAAATGCCCTGTGATGTAAGTATAAATAAATAAATAACCTAAAACTATTTAGTCAACATGACTATAAGCTTTATGACAGTTACAAGAGGTGCACATTAAGACAAAAGTACACAGCTTACTACGCAGAGCCTTGAATAGTTCTGATATTGCAATTGCAGGTGATTTGTCATAGGAAAGACAAAACGTCATCGACAATAAGGAAACAAATCACAGAATACCTTGAAGGTAAGGTAGAGTTGGGAGTCATTACATTTTATGCTTGTAAAAACAAATGACTGAATAAGTAGGGATTTCAACTGTTCCATCTAGATCGGTGCTATCTACATCTACTGAGGGCTACAGACAACAGTGTCCAGCCTGTGTTTAGATTTCCATGTTCATCAAGCCAACTAAAGGAGGACTTTCACCCTCTGGATAATGAATCAGAAGGCAGTCCAATCGATCCTATCCTGGCATTGCGAGCATACGTGGGACCAATTTCTCCTTCAAAGGTAGTTTAACCTCTGAAAACATTTTAAATTGTTTATACTGTAGAAGAAAGGACTTCTACACACTGTCTTCTTCACGTGCAATTTGGTACGTAGACCTTTATCAGGTTATATATCCTTTCTTCTATGATGGTCGATCCATGGCCTTCTCTCTGATGATCTACACTCTACAGTATAGGTGTGCAAAACGTTCTGCTCTTTTACTGGGATCATGTATTGTATATACCTGTTAAGTTAAGCTCTTTGACTATTTATCTGTTTTACAGGCAGATGTGTTTTATAAACTGTGGAAGAATTCACACCGGAACCCAGCAGAGAACCCAGCAAAGGATTTCCATACTATACTCAAAGCAGACCCTGACAGGGGAATGGAGTGTGTGGGAAGGTGAGTCTTCAGTGCATCGAATACACGCAAAATCCTCAGTGTTAATTTAACTCTTGAGAGTGTGTACACATTTTCCAATTGTAACATTCTCTGAGATACAGGCACTTATGTCAATTCGGTTTCATTTGGTACAACTCTTAAGGGTCGTTACACACCGCGAGTGTGATGAGATCAGAGAATGAGTCTACGAATATTTCACATCAAAATATTAATTTGGTGATGATAGCTCATTCATACAATTGAATGAATAATATTGACCTTGATTTGGAACATAGAAAGTTACATTACATTGCTTTATCGCCCAACACAATATTGGTGTTCTATGTAGCATATAAGTAAGTAACTAAAGTAAATTCATTGCATAAAATAAACACAATTTATGACTGACGGACTGATTGGTTTTGCAGGCTTTCATAGTCATCTGCCTACTACGGTCACAATTAAGAAACATCTAATGCTATCTATCAGGAGCACATATGTCTTTATGCAGAGGTCTAAAGTTACTAAGTTAATTTACTTAAGTACAATTTCAAATACTTTTACTACTACTCATCTATATCTCGGTACGTTAAGTACATTTTGTATTACATACTTTTACAGAATAGTTCTATATTAGTTCTATAAAGTAAAGACTTTGAGTACTTTTTCCCACCACTGTCTTAGTGTCTTTATAAACACTTTATAAATAAACACTATGGTTAGTAGAACCATAGTGTTTATTTGTGTGCCTTTTTTTGTTTTGTTTTTGTAGGAAGATTGCACACAAGCTGGGCCACCCTTGGGCAGAATACTGGGACTTCCTGGACAGTTTTGTCGATCTATCAACCGATGAAGGACTGAACAGACTGGAGGACTACCTAAGGGAGAATGACAGCGGCATTGCTCACCAAAACACCAGGGAGGTTAATCTTTTAACTGGAAAGAAACACGTATCGTCTCACACAAATGGAAACGACCCTTTGTCTCCAGTACGCAATCTGCTACAAGAGTTTGAGAAAGCCGATTTACTGGATGGCTCAAACTCGCTTGACAACCAAGAGAAGGCAGGTCATGCTGAAGGCCAGCTGGCTACCGGTGTTCCTGGGAGTCAGAGAGAAGGCCTGGATTTGGCAAGTGTCGGTTTCTGGACAGCATGGGGGAGGAGCCAGGAAAAACTGAAGAAAGAGGAGGATCTATTATCCAGCACCTCTTCAGAGGAGTATCTGACTGCCGATGAGGACAGTGTTGGTGAATCCAGAAAGGATGAGAGAGACAGGAAGAACTCTGTTTCTTCATATTCAGAATCATCATATTCATCTTGCCAGTCTGTAGAAGACAGCGGCGGCGAGTACACACCCCTCAAATCACAACCTAGCCCAAATCAGACACTGTTCATTGAAGGGTAACTATTTTTGATGTACAGTATAGACAGCATGCAGGTGACATCATCATACCCGGAAGTTATGCGGGAATGCTTACTGGCTACTGAGTGGCAAAAAAAAAACGTTCTGGCCTTGACAGCCGATACATCCAAACATAAAGTCCTATTTGATTGCATTAAGCAACATTAAACTCACTTTGCCATCCTTTTTGGATTGTGATATCTTACTGATGAAATTAGCTTAGGGTGCTGTGTTGATTGGCTCCATGATTCCATCCCTTTGTTATAAAGCCTATAATTTTATTTAAATTGAATGCCTTTCATTTTTTAATGAGTTAATGTTACCAGAATGAGATTCATGTGGATACATCTTTTTCAAAACAAAATCATCATCATTTCATAATTACAATGTAGTACAAACCAATACAGTACAAACCGCCTAATTTAAATTATTTTTGTGACAAATCTCTTCTGGCAGGGATTTCCCCACGAAGTTGGACAATGAGGTATTATCTGCGATTGAGGGTGTCAAGATTAATGCAAAGAGATACCCGTTCATCAACAAGTGGAAGAAGATTGTTAAAGCTTATCCATCAACACATAGACTTCGGTGTGTTAGTTTTGTTTGCTGTGAATTATGTGAACAGTTTATTTATTATTGTTAATTATTCTCTACCTTGGTAAATAACAAGTGTGTTGTGGATGTTATTCTTTCAGCTGGCCAAGTCCCATACAAAAAAACCTAATGAAGAAGGATTTCACTTCTCAGCGGATCACTTCGCCATGGCATCCAAGGTCCCTGAGCTCCCCGAGTGTCTCTGTATCCCTCAACTCACCAGAGCTCAGCAGTTAACAGAATGAATAAGAGCTTGTTTTGCTTCGTGCAATCAATGTTGTCTTACTGACCGTCTGACTGACTTAATCATTGTTGAAGCATCTGCCACATCTCCCTGCTGTAAACCAATGCGAGTTCTCATTTACTTCTTGCGTTGAGCCAAAACTCTGCAACGCAACTACTGTATGCTTCTCATTATCCTACAGTGGTGTGCAGGCCAGGCATTTAATATTTTACTGGGAAAGTTTAATCAAATTTGTGATATTTGATTTATGTTAATGTGCCGCTCCTATCTCCACCTCCAGTAAAGAGGGAATTCAACTGAAATCTAAAGAATAATTCTGCAGCACACTTACGTTGTGAAGATAAATGTATTTACCCTTGATCCCTTTAGCTTGCTGCCAAAATGCTGACTTTTATATAAAATCTTTTAATTGAGCTAGAGTGTGCAACAGAATCAACAGAAAAAGATTGCTTTGTGGCTGGGAGAGACTGTCTGTCTTGTGTTGTACACAGTAGACACATACACAAAGTCATGATGAGCACAGATGGCACACATACACTGTACAAAAAAAGACACCCATCCTTCCCGTCTCATAATTTCAGCTCGCATGCATGTAAGAAACAAGCATCCAAATGCCTGCTTTGACCCTGATCGTTACGATTTGTGGCTATATTTTGAAATTAATTCTTACATTATTGAATACTTTTACGCTATTCCTTTTTGCACAGTTTGGTTTAAGGTATTATTTGAGTTAATACTTGCACTATTGGTTAATCAGTGCAACATTTGTGCGCTTCTAATTGCAATGTTCTAAAAGCCATATTATTTGCACATAAAATACTTTTTTATAATGTACTTTTTTTGTCTCTTGGAATGTGGTCTCATGTTCAGGTGAGTTCTCAACTATGCAGCTTTTATAAATAAAAAATGCCTGATTTGCACAGTGGCAACTCACATTTGTTCATTTATTTGTTCAATGTGCATGGAATAAAACATGGGAAGAGAACATGCAGCATAACAACCATGAAGGCATAACTAGACCCTAGCATCTCTATTCTGGGCTTAACATTCAGCGAAAATAGCAGATCTACAAGCTCAATACAACATGTGAGCTTGTATAGGCTATTTTAGAGCGGAACAGGAGCGAAAAACAGGAGGGATCCTAGAATAGAGCCCTAGAGAATTCAGACTTTGAACCAAACCAAACCTTTTGATGTTGTTTTCAAGTTTTTAGTACATGTTAGGTTTTGAAAAACAAAAAATTAATGGGACTGAATCAAAAACAGGAAAAAAAGTCATGTGCAAATACATTATTTGTAAAAAAGTAGTTCACGTGTATTTGGTGATTTCTCCTGCTCCCTTGATTGTTTACCTAAATCAAAAAGGAGTTTAAATATATTTAGATATATCAAATACTTCAGGAAAATGAATTGGTGAAATTGCACAACATTAAACGAAAAAGTGGGAAACAATTAAAAAAAACTACTGTATAATAATGGGAGCCAAGTCTCAAAGCATTCCTCACCAGATGTTTTAAAACACCACTGTGTATAAACAACATTTTGTTCATGTAAAGAAGAAACAAATGGATTCTGGACAGTCAGACAATAAAACACATTTTTTGATTAGTATGGGAAACTTATGGGAATATTTATCACAAAATTTGGGATTTTGGAGTATTAAGCCCAGTCTACACCAATGATTTGCAATGCAAGTATGCAACCACTTGGAACAGTGCACTGACCTGCAATGTGGCAATTCAGATATCTGCAAATTCTCTCTAGAATACAATAATATTGCAACGGTTGCAATGCATCGAAAATCAATCCATGGCGTGGACTGGGTTTTCGAAATAATGAACTTGGAAAATATTAACAGGTCGTGTCCACTTAAAAGGACATCAAAATGGAGAATGAAACTGGATTCTATATAGATGACACAAAGTTAACTCATGACAAGATTTGTGCAAAAATATATTATTCCAAAATGCTTATCCGTACAAAACGACATTCAAAATAACAGTGCAAACACAATATTACAAAAGAAAAATATGGCTTTTTATGATATTCTAGACTAGAGCATTCTTTCTCAAACTTTCTCACAACCACCCAAAATATTGATATTTGAATTGGGGAACCCCCACCCTGACAAGCACTTGGAATTGTAGGAGTTGAGGCATTACAATTAAAGGCACAAACTGCAGGCAAATCCAATTTGTTTCTCAAATACGATCTTTAGGACTGACTATCCACAATGTTATTATTTTATAGTAGTCAGATCAATTTTGTGTAGCTATTCACTTCAGACATGGCCGACCTATCTAGATTGGTTGCTGTGGCAACGACATAGGTGTGGGTAATGCTTAACTTAACTACTAATACTCTTTCGTATGATGTCGTAAGATGTTGCTCACCGAAAATAGCAGATCTACAAGCTCAACGTGGCACGATGAATTGTGAGCTTGTAGAGCTGCTATTTGTGGCAAGCAACACCATCCTTCAATGAAATATCTGGCTTCAGTATACGAGTGTCCAGACCGACACACATCAGAAATTTGTGATGAACAATACTTTATTCATCCCAGAGGGGAGTGTGGCGCATGTGTGTTTTTGCTGTGTGATTAAAAAAAGAAATCTGATCCCAACCTCGACCTCAAAAATCGGATGTGGGCTACCAGTCAGACCACAGCCAAAATGTTTTCACGTACGGGTTAGTTTATCAGGAGGCATGAACCCAGAGTCACCCATCATCCTGAGACCCACCCTACCACTTGGTCTAATGGTGAGCCAGGTGATACTGCCATTGTTAAGACACAATCGAAGCCAGCCCTCAGGGGGGAACTGCAGAGCCCTGAAATGCAAAAAAAAAAATAAGTTGGGCACCTATGGAAAATCCAAAGTTATCATTTCATTCTAGATCATGGCAAGAGCCGGCATGAGGCGCAAATAACATTCTGTCCTCTTCTAGACAGGAAGCACTGACCTGCACACAAAGTAGCGAATGACATTTGCATGGCAGACAATTATTTCATAGCTGTCTTCTGTCTGCTTGACCTCAGCACGGTGGATGTACCGTCGGAAAGCTGCTTCTATTCGTGCCCCGTCCTCGTGGTACTGCAACGATAAAAGCAATTGTGTTCAGCGTGACAGCACTTGGCATTTAGTTTCTGTGGATGCTACGTTCTACCTGATTTATAGTTACTTGGTTGCACACTGTATCGAAAATAACCGATCTACACCGCAGAGAGACGTGCCGTGACTCGTGAGCTTATATTTTCGGTGCGAGAGCAGCGAGACACAATGCACAACCAAGTATAACTCAGTCAGGCTTAAGAAGGGAGGAAACAGACGAAGAATTTCTCACCACACAGTCAGGCTTTCGAGATATGGGTGGGACTGGCTCAATGGGTGCACCCTCTCGTAATAGGTCACAGCTCACAACATCTTCAACATCTGAGTCAGGAGATAAAACGTTTTTAATTTACAGGGTGTAAGTGGATAACTGCACAACTGTACTTCATGGTATGCTCTTCTTTCCCTATACACCAAATCTCGCCCAAAGATAATCTATCAACAAGCTCAAAACACTTTGCATTTGCAACACAATATATTGTGAGCTTATGCAGTAGATCTGTGATTTTTGGGAGGCAAACGTTCCGCCGGAACAGCGATGCTAGGGTCATACCCTGAAGAAGGCACTTTGTTTTTGCCAAAACGCTGGTAATCTAATAAAACCTTTTCTTTGCATCGTGACTTTGAGCTGTGCGACATCTCTTTCCTATTTTCAGGGTTCAAGCGGTTTAAATTGTGGAAATAATCTCATCACACAAGAAAATGTGGCCTAATTTGAGCAACACAAGCAAGTTAAGTGTGATTATGCTCGCCTTTTGAATGGATGCTGACCTGGTAGGTACTTGCTGATGATGGAGGTGGTTTCGGTGGCACGGGTCATAGTGGAGTGAACAATGATGTTATACTTCAGTCCCAGGGCAGCCAATCGCTGACCAGTGAGTTCTGCCTGCTCCCTGCCTGTAAATAAATTAAATAATGGTTTATTGCATTATTCAAGTCATTAATCAAGTGCTTGCTTTCATTGTCCAGTTCCAGAGAAACATACAGGGAGCCTACAAGACATACCAAGAGGAGTAAGAATTCTTTCTTTGTCCACTGTCCCACTGAGATTGTACTGCGAGTGTCTTATTAAGAGGATGTGACGGGTAGCTTTGGCCTTGCAGTTCTCCAATTCTTCTTCTGTACTTTCATGGGCTATCTTCTTCTTCTTCCCATTCAGCACTGTGAGTGGATCTCGTCTGTCACACAGAGGTAACATGGGTTAGTTAAGCCCCTGCTTCCGGAAGTGACCATTAAATGAGATTAACTTTTGTTTAATTAACGGTACCACCAGTACCACTGTCTGAAACCCTCTACTTAGTGAAAACACACACACACACACACACAGTTGTTTCAAGTCTTGATCATACTCAAACTAAGCAGTAGGCCTAATTATATAGGACATATGAGTCTGATTATGACCGATGAACAGAAACTATATGTTCTATACAAGCAGGTGAGAGAACATTCATCAGCTTCAATGTTAGTCAGTACGTGTTTTTTCCCGTCACTTTATTTTCCGTATCCTATGAGTGAGTTTGCTCAGTTTGGTATCAAATCATCACTCAGAAAATATATTTTCAGACAAAGAGATGTGACGTCTCCCATGCATTTCTATAAGACGTCACATCTCCTCCCCCTCCGCGCCCCCAGGCTAGCCTATCGTATCCCCTGTTATAAAATAAATAAATAAAAGAAAACGCAATAGCTAGCAATACTATCAACGGCTATTTAACATTTTTGAATAAATAATTAAATAAATAAATAAATTACTTTAACACGCCCTTTAACCAGAGAGAGCTTTCAAAACACCCGCTGGCGCTGTATACAGCATCAAGTGTCAGGTTATATTCACATTACATCTGGCTTGCCGCCGCCCTCCGCTTACTTATCCCAGTTGTTGTCCCATGTAGTTCCAGTAGACGGCACAACGTGGTCAAGTAGTGGCCGAGCAGCTTGCACGACACTAGCAAATGCTGTCCCTTTTGTTGCATCTCCTCCTGACCACAGTCTCTCCAGATATCCTTTGGAGTCTGCTACTGTCACAAGAAAAGCCGATCCTCCAGCAAGTCCACAGATCAGCTTCGATAACACTTTGATTCGCATCCTTAAAACCCGATATAAAAGGCCAACAAAGCAGTAAGTTAATGTTAAATCACTACCTGGCGAAGAAAACTCGTTGGTTTATCGGCAGGTTAACTTATGGCCACCATTAATGCTGTATGTTGTTGTTGAATGTATGCTAAGGCACTTAAATAGTACAGAAATCCTGACAAAAACTAACATCACAAGTACGGAAAGCTGGAAAGAACAAAATACTTGACAACACTGTGTTGCACACGTTTCCTGTTCTACCGCAAGGAGTATATTGAACAAGGAGTGGTCAAATGCCTCACGGTCTCTAGGCACTGTTATTGGTTGAAATTAGGGTTGGGATTTATCAATTTTCAGTTCATCGGAACATTTCTGTCTGGACTGGCCGAACACTGGCTGAACAAGCCGGCGTAATGTATTAGTCTACTTGCCTAAATTGTGAGAGCCCCATTGTGAACCCGGACATGTTGAGTAGTACACCAAGGTTTTATGTTAGAAATGTTGAGTATGGGTCCCCTAGCATGTAGAAACTGCCGGATGCTAACTTGCATATGTTGAGCAATTTTCATAATTGGCATATATGTGACCACACCATTAACAACCTATAGAAGGCAAAAAATTCAAAATTTCATCATGATTTATGTAGCATGTGACATGTCTAACTAGGGGGTATTTGTGATGCTGAATCCATTTCAAGCATTAGTTTTGTAAAAAACACTCATTGGGCTATTAACGCAGCACTTGCCCAAATTTGCTGACTAAACACATTTGTGATGACGGGTATGGCCGTTTTAGCCCAGGGAGTGTTTTTTGAGCAAAACTAATGCTTGAAATGGATTCAGCATCA